>RQTK01000924.1:0-39555 GCA_003991915.1 Elysia chlorotica
GGGAGATTTATTTGTTTGATGCTTAGCGTCCAACATTAGTAATACATGTATTTAGGCTATGCACGTTTTGTGGACGAGGGAGCTTTGGTTGTTCTGTTGCTATCGCAACGCCTCAAATTATTAAAATAATAGTCCTAACGAGACAGGCCCAAGACTTCCATAAGAAAAGACCAAGTCACCGAAATGATAAAAAATTGGCTAGTCGACCTCAAGCCAAAGGTCGACATTGTTTCCCAGAGGGCTGATGGTTGAAAAATTAATTAATGTGTTAAATATTTTACGTGTACTACGATACAGGAAAGAGACATGGCAGACTGTAACATGTCGAGATGTGTTCACCCATAGGCTTTCAGAGGATAGGCACCATACACTAAAGCAAGTTAGGGCCCATACAAAGAGTCGCCAAGCATAATTTGGCGTGTAGGTGACACGATTCTTTTGTCGCCGAACACACCTATGGTTGTACACAGAGCCGCGTACTTTCTGTGGTGTCTGATCTCCGATAACGAAAAAAAAAAACCCAACAAAAACCCAACTGATTCTGCGCAAACACAGTCGTGCACACTGACAAGGGATGCTTGGTTATCCATCCATCTATTGCTTGTGACAGGTGCCTCATTTGGAGCCATATTAGGTGCTTAATTCAGTGACAGAGATAGACAGACTGGTCAACATACGGTTCTTTACAGACAGCGGGAGACTAAAATTTAAAACGGTTGAATACAGCACAAACACGTCAGGGCATGATGAATTAGATCTAGAATCTACAGCAGATCTAAATTTTTATTTCAGTACCAAAAGGACACGACAGCTACTATGTATAGACGTCGATTAAAAAGGTCTAGTCTAGCTACAGATTACAATGTGCAATAAAACAGATCACTGGACCCACGCTTCTTTGAAGTTTGAGTTCCTGAAAAGAGGAGGTTGCTTTACATCCAATGTCAGCACTGTTTAGGGGGCGGGGGTATTGAGGAGGGATGGGGGAACAGTATCAAGCGGTAAGCTTACGGTGTCGGTCCCCCAATCGGGCAGTTCTCTTTGCGAAACCCACAATCGGACCTAAATAATGGAACCGGACAGTTCTATAGCCACTGCCATTTAAAAAACTCTACTGAGCTTTTGGAAACGAAAAGTGAAAGCTGTGCTACAGTTACAACTAGAAGCGGGTATGGAAAAATGATGTACTGTACAATGACTGATTGATAGCACCAGATCTAGATCTAGTCACTAAACTAGAAATCTATCATTCTCTGCACCTATATTTCTAGAGAGTCTAGATCAATCCCGAGCCTGAGGTAGGCTTTCTCTGAAGAGGTATACAACATACTGCATTATAGATCTAGAAATCTAGCTAAAATAAAAATCTAGATTGTTTGAGACTGAGAAGAACAATATCTTGTAAAAAAAAAAGTATTTCGGGCACCGCTTGAGTTTTGTGGTTCCTAGACTGTGGGCGATCAAATGGGTGGGTTGGCGGAACTCGACTATGAAAATTGAATAAAATACTTGCCAGCCCTACTCCCTGTCTTTTTGTTGTTATTTGTTTTATCATATTGGCATGATTTGTTTCATTCAAAAAGGTAGGAAGCGATTCGACTTTATTCAATTGTTCATTTGAACACAGGTACAATGCGGGCAGGTAAGGAGTGTGGGGACAAACAAACACAAGCACACGTTAAGCAACCAACTCAACTCAGTGTACCCATAACTCTCTCTCTATCTTTGTCTTTAGTGTCTCACACTTGCTCTCAAAGACTCTAAGCTTGAAGGCTAGAGTAGGAGATGCATGACAGTTTTTATCTAGGCCAACCTGGATCAGTTTTAAAAATCTTGTAATTCAATTTATGATGGTGTTATGATCCTCAGAGAATTTCACATCATCCATATAGATCTAGATCTAGTTGTGTAGGGAATGGGGTTTACAACTGATCTAAACTTTGGGGAGAAACAAATTGACCCTGAATTCTCGATTGTTTTCCATGACAACGAAGTCGTTTGGACCTTAAATAAAATAATTCAGGTAATGTATCATGTTTCAATACCTTCACTTATATCTAAAGTCAATTCTAAATCAGCTTTCATATTTCTGAGCAACCTAAATTCATAAGTTTGTATTCATAAACGTTTTCTAAACTATTGTTCCATCTCCCATAGCTAGCGCAGACATCTTGGAATGCTATACACAAACGCATGCGTAGAAGTGTAAACAACAGTAAAGTAAAAAGAAGTACTCTGTCGGTCGTGTTCACGGACCTAATAGTAAACAGATAGAAGCACAAAAAAGAGCGCTCCTTTTTCCGTGGATCCGAAAGCCGAAAGCCAACCCATACGGCCACAGAGTGTAAGCTTAGATTCTCTAGATTTAACATCCAGTGTGCAAAAGCAGTGATCACTTGATCAAAGGTATGTTATATCTACGTCAAATAGTTATAGAACCTAATCTAGATCTAGAATCTAGATTCAAATCTGAAATAAAGGTGCACTGGTCAACATCATTGAGTGCCGTGTCCCCGCCCGCATTCTACCAGCGTTTCAGTCAAATCGCGTCCTGTCTTTTTTAACCAAACAATTAACATGCCAATACAATAAAAAAAACAACAAAAAGACAGAGAGTACAGCTGGCAGGTATTTTAATCAATTTTAATAATAGAAAAGGACAGAAAGACAAGGAGTGCAGCTGGCTGGTGTACTATTCAATTTGAATAATCGAATTTCGGCCACCCACAGGTTAGGGACCACAAAACTCAAGGAGTGCCGAAAGCCTAATAATTGTAAGCTACCGTGATGTTAATAGTTCTTAGACCCCTAATCTAGATTTGATCTAGATCTGCCTCACTCTCGTTTCAATGATCTTTCTTTATTGAGGCTGCAGAGCAGATGGTAGGAAAGGAATGGTATCTGGGTTTTATGATTATGAGACAACGCGAGTTGAGCATCAGACAGCCTGAAGCAACTTCCCTGATAGTTATGGTTTCCAGGTATCTGGTATGTGGTCCCTTGACAAAAATGCCTTTAACACTGAAGAGTTCATGCCAGCATGAACATGTGTCACAGATCGCCCTTTACCACCAACCTCATCGTCAGAGGCAGCATTAAAATCAGCAGCCGTAGTGCCTGTTTCAACCAGCTCTCTCTATTGTAGGACCAGTGTCCTCTAGTACAGGACCACATCTTTTTCTGCAGCATCAATGTCTGCTACAGCAGGACCAGCACCCTTTACAGAATCATCATCATCATCATCATCATCATCGGTATTTTGATTAACGTGCAGGTACTGGGGCAACATCCACATCAGTGGACCCCCTTCCAGGTAGCTGGCTTGCTGCACGCATGGCTGATCTCACACCAGATCTCCAGGTGTTTCTGTCATGAGGGTCAGTTGTTGAGAGTTTCCAGTCTTTCCGATCCCTCTCTGTCACCTGCTTCCATGTCATTCTGGGTCTCCCTTTTCCACGACTTCCTGTTACTGCATGTCCAATGCTGTCTTGATAGCTCCGCTTGACCGTTCCACGTGGCCATACCACCGGAGTCTTCTCTCCTTCAGAATGAGGTTCAGGTCCTCAAGGCCAAGAAGCGTCAATAGCTCATTTGACCTAGTGGTGGCCACATCTTCTGGCTTCACATTGCAGATCTGTCTTATCATTGCCCTGTCGTTTCTCTGCAGGCGTTGAAGGTTTGGCTTGGTCAAGGGCCATGTCTCGCTAGCATGGAGCATTGCACTCCGCACACAAGTGCTGTACACATGACCCCGCGTCTTGTATGAGAGGTGGCGAGACAAAAGAACTGGTAGTAGTTCTTTAAACTTCTTCCAAGCTGTCTTCACACGTGTTGTGGTTGCAAGGTCACAGCCACCAGCTGCCGAGAGCATATCTCCCAGGTAGCAGAAAGAAGCTACGACATCCAGCTTGTCGGATCCCACCTGGACTTCACTCTGTGGTCTGCCATCGATTGGTCTCGCAGTTCCCTGGCATCGACTGCACTTGAAATCTGAGTCCTTCGTCAGGCGTTTCAGCCCGCTGCATTTCTTGTGTACCCACTTCTTGCAGCCTTTGCAGAAAATGCTGTTGCTACCTACACCAGTGCAGCAGACAGCACAGGGGAACTCGCCTGAGTTCTGGAGAAGATCCAGGTTATTACCGCAGATCATGATCTTGGTCTTCCTTGCATTCACTCTCAGACCCTTTTCCTCCATACCTTCCTTCCACGTCAACAGCCTACTGACACATTCCTCAAGTGACTCCGCTATGATGACTAGGTCGTCAGCATAAAGGTCCTCCCAGGGGACACCAGATCGGAATTCACGAGAAAGGGCTTCAAGAACGACGATAAACAGCAGTGGACTGAGTACAGAACCTTGGTGGACTCCAACTTTCACCTCGAACTCTTCACTGTAACCGTCACCTACCCGGACCTGACTCCGTGCATTTGCATACATGCCCTGGACCAGACGCACAGTCCACTCCTCTACACCAAGTTTCCTACACCAATGTTCCCCTTTTTTTTACTTTACTGGAAGTGAATAATATAAACTTGGGATTGAATACGTTTTTAGGCTGTCACAAAGAGGTTTTATTAGAAGCCGATTTCACTATTTATTGAAGGTTAATCTTATGGCTGAGAAGGGATAGTTGTTGGAGAGAGTCGTCAATGCCTGATTGATGATGGTATTGACACCAAAATATGATTTCATGTTAAAAGAAAACAAAGGAGGTACAGATTTTAATAGACTAGGAAGAAATGTTGAGGGTCAGAATTCTTCACCTCAATGTTTAATGTCGTATCACATTTCTTATATGCTAAAGATGTATAGCACTTTAGTTTTTCTAGGAGCTGACAGTATACAACCGAGATGACACTTGCTATTCCGAGTCAGGATGTGTTAAGAATATCTCAGACAAATCACTGAAAACATGTTTATATTGTGGGATTCACTTTACATTGACTCACTGAATAAATGCTCATCAAACATTTTAACTGTTCTAGATGCGTCACTTGTTTGTTGTGGTTGATGCCTCTTCACCCACATTGACTCACTGAATAAATGCTCATCAAACATTTTAACTGTTCTAGATGCGTCACTTGTTTGTTGTGGTTGATGCCTCTTCACCCATGTCAGACCAAGACTTGAAACCCTGGAGATTGAAAGCTACTACCAAGGTAAAATAGTTGGTGCACTGTCTAAAAAAAATATTTTTTGCCACAGTTGATTAACTATCCTTTTCCCCTCTATCTCCCTGCCTTTTTGTTTCTTCCTTTTGATCTTAGGGACAAGTTCTTTAGTGCTAGCAAATATGTTGCTTTATGGATTTTTTTGAATATTTGAAATATCTCAATTCATTTTTTAAAGAAATTTGGAAAGCTTACACTCAGTCATACAGACACAGAGTATTAGAGAAACAGCCTATTTTGCTTACTTTCTCTGGATAAGAAATTTCTAAAATACTGTGCTTTATCTCAGCATTGACATATAGACTCTTTTACATAACTATTTGCAATCTTTTCTTTTTAACCAGTTTAATTGGCAAAAACAAAGTGTTTTTTTAATGAGAAAAGAGGAAAGTCTGCAATGAAATAATCATGAAGTCATGAAAAATTTTAGCATGTAATGTTGTACTAATGCAGATTATTGAATTGTGATAAACGGTTTATAAGACATAAAAAGATACCTTACATTTTTAAACAATAATGATTCCCATGGAAAAAAAAAATTCTGTTTCTTTTTCTTTTCTGATTAACTTTTGATCACCTGCAGAAGGTGGAAACGTTGAAAAAATTAGCTTCAAATGAGTCTTCCATTAAAGAATAATTTTTTTTGTATGCACAACTATGCAAAAATGTGATGTACAAAATGCATGCAACTGGGTTATATCTTACCTTTTTCCCTCTAACTATTTCATTATGATTAATATAAATTGTATATTCACATGGTATTTGTATCTTGATGTCTTCAGTTGCTTGAATACTTTGTGGAGGAATACTTCGACCAGAATCCAATCAGTCAACTGGGGTTGCTTTCCTCGCAAAACAAAAGGGCTGAGAAAATCACAGAACTAGGAGGTGCGGTTTGAGAAGACTTGTTCTGAGTTTTTAAAAACCCAGCTAAACATATTTTAGTTTGCAGTTTTTTTTTTCATTTTGAGTTACATGCAATAAGATTTTCTTTGAGTTACATGCAATAAGATATATAGGATGTCCTTTAAAAGAGTTATTTGAAGTCAAATTATTAGAGTTCAAGTTTGTAAGCAATGATTATTTAAGATTTTTTATTGCCATTCATCTGCTCTAAATAATTTATGGGCTCAATTGTAAGTTTTACCTAATCCAAAAATATTCATAAAGAGTAGAGTTGACCTACTATTTATGCAATGACAAGTTTATAAGGATTTTTTTTTTTAATTGTTAAAACCCATCTGATCATTACATTTAGTTTTTACACAACTAGAAATAATAAAATAATATTGTAGATGATTTAGTTTTGAAGAAACCCTGTTTTGCATGAAGAGCAGCGACATGTTTGATATATATAATGATTTTTTCATCGTGTTGACTGCATGTAGTGATTCAAGACACCATATCATTTCTAAATTCATATGGGGGAAGAAATTTTTAAAAAAAGCCCCAAAGTATTGTATAAATGCTTTATTTTATTTACGTACAGGAAACCCCCGACGTCACATCAACGCACTGCAAGAACTGTCCAGTAAAACGTGTCAGGGCGAGTTTTCCCTGCAGAACTCACTGGACCTGGCCCTGTCACATCTCAGGTGAGAAGGTCAAGGTTAATGGGGTTTTAGTTTCATGGACTTGACGTAATCCTGAAGAATATAAAACTCTCCTACAGGAGTCCCCACTGTAACGGACTGAAAGGATTTTAGTTTCGACGGTCATGGTTAATGGGTTTTAGTTTCACGGACTTGGCGTAATCCTGAAGAATATAAAACCCTCCTACAGGAGTCCCCACTGTAATGGACTGTGGTAGGATGAACATTTGAGCATCATCTAAAAGGATTGTGCGTTTGTAGGGGTTGCGGTGGACATGGGGTAGAACATCGGCTTCTGACGCAAAAGGTCTGGATTCAAGACCTTGCGATTTCGCCCCCTGCTGGTTGGGTCGGTGTCAGTATAATGTGACCGACAGGAGTCATGGTATCCCCGCCCTGTCTCGTGTGTGGCAGCACATAAAATTGTCAGACGTCAGTCTTGGGGCCCGTCCACAATACAGCCTATATAGTGCTGATGTTGGACGTTAAACCAACTCAACTCTGCGTTTGTAAGAGGTTAGTATAAGGGATAAAGACAGTGTCACAGTATGATGATTAAAGCTTGTGATTTAGACCTGCGCATCCATTTGGAATTAGTTCTCTTTTGCATTTGTCAGTCAGAGTTCCTTCTCTTTCCAGAGGTTGGACGCAAGTATAAGAGATAAAGACCGCCTCACAGTCAGATGATTAAAGCTTGTGATTTAGACCTGCCATCCATTTGGAAGAAGTGCTATTAAGCATTTGTCAGTCAGAGTTCCTTCTCTTTCCAGAGGTTGGATGCCATGGTCTTCCATCTTTCTCGTTCAAGCGCAATCTCGCAGCACTCGTTGATTTTCATTCCAGTGGAGTCCTCCACGTTCTTGACCCAACTTATTCGCCTCCTTCCTCTACCTCTCGTGCCTTTCACCATACCCTCTACGATCTTCTTCTGCAAGAACTGTGCCTTCTTACATGTCCGTAAATTTAAATTTTCTCTCTTTCACTGTTTTGAGGAGCTGTTTTTGCTTGATATTTACGATCTAGATCGCTAGTATTTCAAGGTTTGTTTTCTTTTCTTTCCAAGAGGCTCTTGTTATTCTTCTATAAATCCACATCTCTAAAGCATCTATTCTTCTTTCAGTGTCCGCAGTGAGAGTCCAGTTTCAGACCCATACATAAGACCTTTCAAAACCTTTCAAACTGTCAAAATGGAAACAAAAAGTGTTTTGTTTTACCTTGGTCCTTTAAAAAAAAAATTTTTTTTTTTAAATTTTGTTTGCAACAAAGCTCTCACCCGCTCCAGCCCCCTATCTTTAGTGTGGCAGCACGTAAAACTGTCAGATATCAGTGTTGGGGCCCATCTAAAATATAGTTAAAACCAACTCAAACTCAAACTTAAACTCACCGTCCCCAGACACATGCCCAGTCACGCGAGTCGAGAGGTCCTCATTGTGATGGGCAGTTTGACCACGTGTGATCCTGGGGACGTCAGGGAGAGCATCAAGGTAATTTATCTTGCTTGCAATAGAAATGTCTTAAGTATTAAAAAAAATTGAATTATACATTTTATATTATTTTAAATCAAAATTAATTAAAAAAAATGTCTTAAGTATTAAACAAAATTGAATTATACAATTTATGTTTACTTTCGATCAAACCTTTTTTTTTTTTACGTTTATTTGTGTTTTGTAAATAAAAATTGTATCTTTGTATGAAATTATTTAGAATTTCTATATTTTATTTATTTCAACTCTGACATGCTCTTAACCTTTTAAGGGATCAGGTGAGCCGTTTGTTCTCGATCAGGGGGAGCGGTGGTTCTGGGGTAAAGCATCGGCTTTGGTCTTTGGTTTGAGCCCTGGCAATTTCGCTCCCCTACTGGTTGGGTCGGTGTCAGTTTAATGTTACTGTCTGAGACAAGAGACATGGTATCCCCGCCCTGTCTCGTATGTGGCAGCACATAAAATTGTGATATGTCAGTCTTGGGGCCAGTCCACAATATAGCCTATATAGTGCTGAAGTTGGAGATTAAATTTATTTAACTACTCTGTTCACGATCGTTGAAATTTGAGATAAAATCACAGAAAGTCAAAGTATGCCATAACGAACGCTCTGTCTTCAATCAATTTCGGCAACGAAGATGTCGATCAAGAGCTCTTTTGCTAATAGAAAATAATCGAGGCAAGTCAACATCGAGCATGTCCCCATTCAAGTATTTATGGCTTCAGCGAGGATTTCTGTTCCTAGACTTTGTATCTCCTGTGCCTGAATTCTTACTGAGTTCTCATTTTATCACAGTAACTATCAACTCGTCTTCCAGGCAATGGCTGAAGCAAACATCCGTTGTTCGGTGATCGGTCTTTCTGCCGAGGTGCGAGTCTGCAAGTTCTTGTGCCAGCAAACAGGCGGTAAGTGAAAGCACACTGTGCTGAGGAAACTGAATTTTATTTATGAACAGAGAATAAATAGCCAGCGTAAACTTAAAGATCCACAAAATTTGAATATTCATAAAGCAGCTTTGCCTTAAAGTTCTTTGGCGAAAATTTGAGTTTTTAGGATATTCAAACAATTTAATTTATTACTAATAGTAATACTGTGACTTGTCTTAAGTCCTAAAACTGCAATCAATAAGGTATTAGAGTCTAGAGCTTTTTACTTTGATGAAATGTTTGAACCCTGTTAACCCTTTGAGTGTTTACAGTCGATTAGACTGCCATTTATTTTAATATGTAAAATGTGCTTCTATACACTTTGTGATGAATCCGTAGTTATTTTCTTTCCACACCCAAATGACGCTATTTTGAAAGTTCAAGAATGTTTCTTTGTGTTTTCATCGGTTTACAATTTAGGTATAGTTTTCTTAGTTATACATGCAATAAAAAATTGATGAAAATCTCTGGATCAGCTTCAATAAGTATCAAACAAGGTAGAATACTGACTCGGAAACAAGTTTAGATGTGTTAGACAGTAAAACCCTAAAAATATCCTGACACCATGCGCTTTTTACATACAAAGTTTGGATGGTTAAGGGTGCAAATGGTGAAGCGTTCGTCAATCAAACGGGAGGTCCACGGTTCAAAACCCACGATCGATCAAAACATTTATTTGTTCGCTTTTGTCCCCTACTGGTTGGGTCGGTGTCAGTATAATGTGACCAGCTGGGACAGGAGTCTGTGTATCCCCTCGCTGTCTCTCTGTGGCTGCTTGTAACTTGGGACCCGTCCACAATATAGCCTCTTTAGTACTGATCTTGAACGTTAAGCAGCCAACTCAACCCAACTTGGATGGTTTATACGAAAGCGAAGTTTCTATAAATACCTCTCGCTTTTTTTTTTTATCTCTGTTTGACACCAGGCTCTTACAATGTCATCCTGTGGCTGCTTGTAACTTGGGACCCGTCCACAATATAGCCTCTTTAGTACTGATCTTGAACGTTAAGCAGCCAACTCAACCCAACTTGGATGGTTTATACGAAATCGAAGTTTCTATAAATACCTCTCGCTTTTTTTTTTTATCTCTGTTTGACACCAGGCTCTTACAATGTCATCCTGGATGAAAGCCACTTTAAAGACCTTCTCGTTTTCCAAGTTACACCACCACCTTCATCGGTAAGTCAAACTAAACCTTCTCGACGGATAAACAAGGAAAACAAGGAAAAAGGAGCTTGTTTGCTCTTGTATTGCTTGTGTTTCTTTAATTTATAAAAAAGTAATAAAGAGGTATAGAATTATATGCAGTTAGGGAATATTTTAAATTTCTAAAATATGCTTTCATGGTGAGTTTAACTGAAACAAAACAATTTTCGCTCTGAGTGTCAGTTGGTTTTGTCAATCTCCAAGATATCAGAGTTTTTTTTCTTCATACAAGACACTTCAAGGTGCTTTTGCTTCTATTCCTTACTCTCTGACACACTAGTTTTAGTTCTTTTGAATTTTAACACTGTTGGGAAATGTGAAAGCTACCACAACTTGAATGATATTATAACTGGCCTACTATCAGTTTTAGTCCTTTTGAAATTCAACACTATTAAGAAATTTAAAACTTACCACAACTTTTATTATATTATAACTGGCCTACATGGATATTTAGCTATTATTTAAAAGAAATCTACGTCACCATCGCTCAATCTTTCAACATATCCTTAATTCATTCTTCGATTGATCTGTCTGTTAACATTCTATATAATTTTATATATATATTTATACTTATTTCTCTTTGTCAATGCAGGCAAATACAGACTCTTCACTCATCAAAATGGGTAAGTAGATTTCACTATTCTGATTAACTTGCAGCATCCCATCTAATAACTCCAAATAACAACATAGTATAATGATGCTTACTTGCTAAACATCTTGAATGAAACAATCTTTTGAATCAAATTTATTATTGCACGGCCAAGAAAAATTTCCCTATGGGGTAATAATGGCTTATCTTATCTTATCGTATCTGTAGCATGGCGACCCTTCAATGATTACGAAAACATAAAAATGATCACCTGTAACCTTAAAACTTTACAAATAATTATGATATGAACTATCTATATTCTTGTCTGGGTCTCTGTTTCAGGATTCCCCCATCACAGTTTGGCCACTATCAAGGATGAAAAGGATAAACCATCCATGTGCATGTGGTCAGTAGAACCAGATAGTTCAAAGTTATTATCATTGTTGATATTATTATTATTATTATTATTGTGACTACCACTGCTACTGCTGTTGCTATCATAATAATCATTAGTAAACTATTTTTATCATGGATGGCTTTGATACCAGAACATATAAAAGCTAAGTCAATTTCAAAATGTATCTATAATTTTATCGTAGAGAATCCTTCATTCATAGTCATTGAAATGTTTACCCATTTCTGTGTTATACTTTGATTGAATTTAATCTGTTGAACACAGAGAAATTGATGCAATATCTTTCACATTATATCCATTCTGTCTAAACACCTTTCTGCTAACGCTATAACAGAACATTATACAGTGGAATCTGCCTAAGATCAACTTCTCAGTATCAATTTGAAAGTTTATCCTGATTTTATGTTATTATTGAACTGTAAGTGTTAAGTGAAATAAAAGGAAATTTATGAGCGGGGAAAATAATTATGATTGATGTGAAGCCTGAGTTTATCCTAAACAAGGAGGTTTATTATAAGCATATTGCACTGTACTTTTATTTTCACTGCCCCTACCTTATTACTTTTATTTTCACTGCCCTATTACCTTCTTTGTGTCCGACTTTACTCGGTAGTCACATGCCCGAAGAAAACAATTCATATAAAGCCAGAGTTTATTCTAAACAAGATTTATCTGAAGCGGATTGCACTGTACTTTTATTTGCAATGCGCATACCTTCTTACTTTGTGTCGGACTTTACTCGGCAGTCACGTGCCCAAGGAAAATAATTGATCCATAGTATATCCTCAACAAGGTTTATCTTAAGGGCATTGCACTGTACTTTTATTTGCAATGCGCATACCTTCTTACTTTGTGTCGGACTTTACTCGGCAGTCACATGCCCGAAGAAAACAATTCATAAAAAGCCAGAGTATATCCTAAACAAGTTTTATTTCAAGGGGATTGCACTGTACTTTCATTTTCACTGCCCCCTTACCTTCTTTGTGTCGGAATTTACTCGGCAGTCACGTGCCCGAGGAAAATAATTGATATAAAGCCAGAGTTTATCCTAAACAAGGTTTATCTTAAGGGCATTGCACTGTACTTTTATTTTCACTGCCCTTACCTTCTTTGTGTCGGACTTTACTTGGCAGTCAATTGCCAGAGGAAAATAATTGATATATAAAGCCAGAGTTTATCCTAAACAAGGTTTATCTTAAGGGGATTGCACTGTACTTTCATTTTCACTGCCCCCTACCTTCTTTGTGTCGGACTTTACTCAGCAGTCACGTGCTCGAAGAAAACAATTGATAATAAGCCAGAGTTTATCCTAAACAAGGTTTATCTTAAGGGGATTGCGTTGTTCTTTAATTTTCACTGCCCACTACCTTCTTTGTGTGTCCGACTTTACTTGGCAGTCACGTGCCCGAGGAAAATAATTGATCCATAGTATATCCTCAACAAGGTTTATCTTAAGGGCATTGCACTGTTCTTTTATTTTCACTACCCTTACCTTCTTTTCGTCCGACTTTACTCTGCAGTCACGTGCTTGCATTGTACTTTAATTTTCACTGCCCTATTACCTTCTTTGTGTCGGACTTTACTCGGCAGTCATCTTGACAGTCAGACGTCCCAGGGGTTCAGCTCCAGTGGATATTTCTGCCCCCAGTGCAAGAGCAAGTATTGTGAACTGCCCGTGGAGTGCAAGGCATGCAGTAAGTGGATCTGTAGCTCTATATTCCAATGGGGAGTTGAGTTGAGTTGAGTTGGTTTTAACGTCCAACATCAGCACTATATAGGCTATATTGTGGATGGATCCCAAGACTGGCGTCTGACAATTTTATATGCTGCCACACACGAAACAGGGTGGGGATGCCATGAATCCTGTCTCAGCCGGTCAATTATACTGACACTGCCCCAGCCACTAGGGAGCGAAATTGACAGGGCTCGAACTGGGACCTTTTGCGTCGAAAGTCGATATTCTACCCCAGGACCACAGCGCCCACCATTCCAATGGGGAAGAACTGTCTCAAGTGGTAGAACGCTGGCCTCCCAATCAGGAGTACTCTGGTTTGGAACCCACGATCCGTGAAAAATTCGTTCTCAAACTGGTTGGGTCGGTGTCAGTATAATGTTACCAGCTGAGAGAGGAGTCCAGGTCTCCCTATACTGTCGAGCATATGGCAGCACATAAAATTGTCAGATGTTAGTATTGGATCCCGTCCACATTTTAGCCCATATAGTGCTGAGGGTGGATACGGAGTAACAAAACAAACCAAAAAATGCTCTGTATTCCATCGGACATCACAGTGCCCGAAAGAGAAGAGGAGGAGGGGGGTGTAGTAAAGTCAATCTTATTTTCCTTATTGTTTATGTGATATATTATGTAACTCTTACCTACAAGTCACAGTTACTTTAAAACTCATGTGCAAAAAATACTATGGGCTCAAATGCGTACTAAGAATAAGATTTAAGCTGCCATTTAAAATTCCATGACGTGAAATCTCCGAACAGGTAAACATGAAAATTTATGTAATCTTCTAACTGTATCAAGGTTTTAAGAAAGACCAAAAAAAACGATTATTTTGAACAGGCTATCAGAGACTTAAAAGTAATTTGTAAAAAAAAAGTTTGAAGATGAAAAATCCATTTCTTCTCTTAAATAAAGCATTGGGGAAATCGTTGAGAATGAAACACAAAAAAATGGTCGTAGTTAGAGAGGGTTAAAAGCAATAGAAAACTATAAATGGACAGTTATCACTGCTTTACCTTTTCAAATGGCATGATTTTACTTAGGCCTATATCTCATGCGCTTACTATATTCCTTGTGTGCACACTATTTTGGGGAATTTCCAAAAATTTGAAAAGGTAAAAGCTTTGATATTTATTATTTTGAAATGGAAGGTGTGCAGATCAATACAAAAAGGTGCTAGCACAAGAGCGTATCAACCCGCACAACATGTGTTGTGTTCGAGCTGATGGGAAAAGATTAAGATAAACCTATTTGGGAAAAGCCTAAAAGTTTAATTCACCTTAAGTTTACACTGAACAACGACTGCACTGATAAATAAATGAAACTGGTTCCTCTGAAAAAGTGTAAAAAATATCATTGTTTAAACCCGAGCGGCTGCAGTATGCAGCCAGTAAAATCACAAAGAAATGACGGAAAACGAAAAAAATTCCCTATTTCCATCTATAGATCTATCTAAAGCCTACGTCAAAATACGGAACGGGCATGAGGGTTTAAAGAGTTAAGCCATTTTGTAATGTATTTGATTGTGATTGGTTAAAACATTGTCCAGGTCTGACGCTAGTCTCAGCCCCGCACCTGGCCAGGTCGTACCACCACCTGTTCCCACCGGACGCGTATAGAGAGGTTCTCACCTCCGACATTCTCACAGACGGACCAGTGTAAGACTTCAGTTTTGGTTTTAGTTTTTTTTGTTGTTTTTTGTTATGCTTTTTGAGTGTACTGTAAGCATGTTTTGGGGTAATGCGCTATAGAAATAAATCGTTCTTTTTCTTCTTCTTCGTCTTCTTCATCTTCTTCGTTGTCGTCGTCATCTTCTTCTTCTTCTTCTTCTTCTTCTTCTTCTTCTTCTTCTTCTTCTTCTTCTTCTTCTTCTTCTTCTTCTTCTTCTTCTTCTTCTTCTTCTTCTTCTTCTTCTTCTTTCTCATTTTAAGTGAACTTACTTTTGTTAAAGTAGTTGAGCTATATCAGCTATTTTTTCCTAGCAAATCCCCCCTGAGTTAGTTAAAACACCTTTTTTTTAGTAGATGGTCTACCTTGTATTATTATTATTATTATTATTATTATTATTATTATTATTATTATTATTATTTTAAAAGAACTTACTTTTGTGAAAGTAATTCAGCTATATCAGCTATTTTTTCCTAGCAAATCCCCCCTGAGTTAGTTAAAACACCATTTTTTTAGTAGAAGGTCTACATTCTAGACGAATAAAAACCTTACATTCATGATGCACTATTTTAGTTCCCATAAAAAAAGTTAAGAATTATAAAGTTTGTATAGACATTGTATAGATGGTTGAGAACAAGAGAAAGCAGAATAACTTTACTAGTTTTAATGTTATTGTCATTATCATGCTGTATAAATTTATTATACTTTTACACTTAGTTAAATCATACTCTTCATCGGAGATAATTTATCCAGTTTTCAATGGCTTCAATCCAGAGAAATTTTTCAACATATGATTTTCTTGTCTTCTCTCACCCTCTCCAGCTGTTGCTATGCTTGCCAAATTGAAATTGTTGACCCTCACGTAAGTTTTACATTTCATCTCTTAGTTTAAAGAGGTTAGGAAGAGAACAATCCTGGGACTTTGGTTGTATTTTAGAATTTTTCAACATGGACACTGTTAAACTCAGTTTTTCAGAGTTAAGTTATGTAGTTTTCAGTTTGTAGGTGATCATATCTTGGACTCTGTTCTTGTAAGTTTTATGTCCTTTCTTGTATACAGCATACGGTACCAATGGAGTATGAGATCACATACGTTATGCCTGTTTTTGTTGACTTGAGGATACGTAATAACATGTAACTAGCTTATCAAAACATACCTGCAGTGGCTATAAATTTTTTTATGTTCAATATTGTACACATAAACCATAAATGTTGCAATCCTCTCAGCAATGCTATCTATATGATCACTTAAGTTCAGAATGTCTTTTATGTTTTTTGCCTTTTTAGAGATACAGTATTAAATGTGTTGCATATTGGTTTTATCTTACTACTCTAATGTTCACAAAAATATTCATAAATTTATGTGTCAGTTAACGGCATTTAAGTTACACAAACACCTTCCTTGAAGATAATCTGTAGGAGTGCTATTGCAAAAAATATCCGTACTTTTTTACCTGATCTAATGTCCTGCTTGAAAAGGAGAATCTCATAATTTTTACCTTGACCAGGTCTACATATGTGACAAATGCGAGCAGAAGTTTTGCCTTGACTGCGACCTGTTCACCCACGAAACTCTCCACTCTTGCCCGGGATGTGCCAGTTTCCGCAGTCTACAGAACGTACAGGCCACAACGTCGGTGCATTAGCGCAGCACGCAAGAATGCGCAAGCCATAAAGAGCCGTTCAAATATAATCTTACACCTCTTATAGAACCTGTTGACCTGAGAAAATCATACATAAGCCCCCATGCTACAAGTTTGTGGCATTAGAGAGAATATTTAAAGCACAAACTCTGTATATTTGGGAGACGATGGAAGATAGAATTTTGGTGTTTTAGACAGAAGCCACTGCACTGCAATATTGTTGCATTGGACAGAACATTTTAGCCACAACCTGTGTGTAGTAGAAAGAAGCTGCAGGCTAAAATCTCCTTGAATGATAAAATATTCAGTGAACACATTGTTTTAATCTGGCTGCTATTGGATTGTTACTTTGACATGTGAACAAACTAAGCTACAGCTCCCTGTAGATAGTCTTTTGTAAATTTGAATAAACCATTTTGTTTTAAGCACTGAGAGTGAAACAGTGATATACTTGTAACCAAATTTACATTGGAAAACAGCATTGATCTCAAATTTATGTAAATTTTCAAAGTACAGATTGTTGTTTCACAGAAAATTTATATGTGAATGTTACTGTTAAAAAGGGGTGGATGGCAATCTATTGTCATCGTATGGATGTTTTATTAAATCTACATAGGATCTGTTGTACTTGTAGAGATTCTTTCTCTCTGCATTCATTGCACTGCACATAATTAATTAAATTAATAACAATTTTTGGTTTGCCTATTTTTCTGTGCAAGGTCTGGGTAAATTAAGGCAAAGTTTTTAAAAGACCAGGTACTTCAAACAATGACTCTCATCAATCTGTCTCAGGATAGAACCAAGCAGTGAAACAATACATGTATTCAGCCTATGATCATGTTGAAATTGTACAACTTTCAAGTAGATTTTAAATTAAAAGAATATATATATGGGATTAAAAAAATAAGGTCAGTAGCGTTCGCCCTATAGGACCCCCCAGGGGAACCTAGGAGACGTTAAATCCGGAGAGAGGTAGAGAATTCTCTCCCTACCTCTATAGAGGAAGGTCAGGAGCGTTGGTAGCTCTGACGATTATTACCTTGCATTGAAGAACAGAAGGTTCATGGTTTGAATCTCAGCTAGTGCATAATATTTCATTTTAATTTTCATAGGGCTCTTTACATTACCTAGCCTGAACTCTATTCTTTTACGCAAAATCTGTTCTTCTCCTGTCAATAGTTTTCTCTCAAAATCTTATCTCATCTGCTTAGAGGACAACCACAAATTGTGTTCAAGGAGTTTGCTTATCTGACTAGTGAGTTGAGTCGAGTTGGTTTAACGTCCAACATCAGCACTATAAAGGCTATATTGTGAACGGACCCCAAGACTGACATCTGATTATTTTACGTGCTGCCACACACGAGACAGGGCGGGGATACCATGACTTTTGTCACAGCCGTTCACATTAAACTGACACAGACCCAACCAGTAGGGAATGCAATCGCCAGGGCTCGAACTCGGACCTTTTGCGTCAGAAGCCGATGTTCTACCCCAGGGCCACCGCGATGTGACTAGTGAGAGAGAAGATCCAATAGTCTTACGTAAGATTTATTTTCTAAAAATTCATTTTTATTCTTGTGCAGCTGGCCCTTTCTTACTTGATTTAGATCTCGTTTGACATAAATGTCAAGATGGACAAAAAAGATATGAGAAATCAGTTCAAGATTTTGTTCAATTTCTATGATATCTGTGCTAAACTCATATATAAATGAACAGAAAATACTAAACCATTTTGTAAAATTTTATTTTACATGTTACAAGGTATAAAAATATTCTTTTCATATGATATGAAATGATTATGAATGTCTTATAGCTGTCGGTCAGTGTGAAGGGGTTTTAGTTTCAAGAAAAGTCTTTTTTAGAACAAATTGAAAAATAAAAATTTTAAAATATTGCTTTGTCTCTTTTCTTGATTTTGTAATAGGTTTTAAAAAGTTGTTGTAGAGCATCGATATGTGTGTATGATTACAGGCTCTCTATTAATATTATAATTGTTTATAATTGAAGGATGGTAACTTAAGTGCATGCATTGTAATTTTTATTTAATTTTGATATGAACAAATAAAATAGTGTTCAAGTTACTAATAATTAAATTGCCTTTTACGAGGATCATCAAATTTTAAAAATGTGAGACTTCATCAAAACCCATAATGCCCTTTATTTTTAAGGAATATATAGAGTGTATAATTTTGTTGTAAAGTACTACATGTATATATTTAAAAGACATCTCAAAGTTAATGGGCCTTGATAGATTCATTGACGAAATAGATAATTAGCTATAGATGCTTTAATAGACATAGCTTGAGTTTATTTATATAATGGACATTGTTTAGAGAATTCCCAAATAGTAAAGAGTGGCATAAAATATATTAGCATTACTTGTATTACTTGTTGTAAGGCAGTCTATTAACTATAGATGCTTTAATAGGCATAGCATGAGTACATCTAGGGACCTTCAAGGATGCTAGTGAGTGTTGAAAAAGTAAACCATGTGTTAAAAGAGACATTCACAAACCAAAGTCTAGCTTGAGACTAACACTGTAACAGATACAACGAATATGTAATCATGGAAAAATGACAACGGTGGGGATCTGATCAAGCCGATACCCAATGGGCACCGATTCGCCGTACCAAGGCAAAGAGTCCCCACAGAGAGCTGAGGAAAACTTTTCAGCGTGCAGGTGACAATGTTTATGCCGCCGAACACACATATGTCTTACAGAGCCGCGCGTTTTCTGTGGTGTTTGATCGCCAATAACGGAAGAAACCCCCATTGATATTGCGCAAACACATGCACGCATTCATACACACTAATAAGGAGACAAGACACTCCTCAATTTCACACAGGCCCACCAAAATTTTTTAAAATACTTGATAAAATGAAATTCTGCCCGATGGACCCCCAATAGAGCCTATTTACTTTTTTAGTGCTGATGTTGGAGTACTTGGACGTTAAACCAACTCGATGGACCCCTTGAATTTTTATCGCTGATTTAAAGGATCAAGTCTGATTTTTTATTCTACGATGCTTTCTCGATTAGAAAATGGTCAGTGAAAATTTGACCAATCGAGACATAATGAGTTCACTCACTTAGCGACGCGGCGAAGACGAGCCAATGCCCGCCAAAATCGGCGAGTAGGAAACAATTTCATTCATATTCTCCTAATTTTCTGTTACAAGATTAATTATTGCCGCTGAGTCTAAAAGCCCGGTTAAGCCGGACATAGACGTTGCAATAATTGCTGTAAATCATCGCTTTGCGATCATTTTGGCAATATCTTGCTTGGTGTATGGGGACATTGCAGAAATTTATCGACTTCAAAAGCTGATTGCTCATCGACTGGTACTACCTGAAAATAAATTGCCCGTGCCGCGCGACCTTGTCAATCTGCGGCAGGCCCTTTGTTTTTTTAAGACCAGACAAGCCGACGCCGGTGCAGTAGGTTATTTTTGCTGGTCAAGTGTTCATTTATGAGCCACCGGATTTTGAATCTGACAACAGATTCGTTTTTATCGACCCAAAATTAGCAAAGTCTACGCGTATAGATGCTTTGTAGAACGCGTTTTAGAGAATTAAATTTTATTTCGTTATTTGCCTCTATAAACTTAATATTCTTGTCTCCCCACTCCCGCCCATGTTTTTTTTTTGTCTCTCTATCAAATTATCTATCAGTATAATTATATTGTATAACTTTACATCACTTCGCGTTATATAGATATGTTAATTATTTAAAAACCCAAACACAGTTTTATTTGAACTGAATGAGAGACAATTAACAAACTTAACAAAGCTGAACATGTTTACTCATTGGTGTTATTTAAAATCATGTTCATTTCTTCTCTTCCTGATGATTTTTCTTTTCCAGCCCGTCTTGAAATAAGCTGATGTAATTTTCGCTCATGTGGGGTTATAACCGACCATGTTCAGAGATTTGTCTTTGTCTGGATTTCTATCGTGAGATATGAGAAGACAAGATATACTTTTATTGCACATCCAAGGAAAATTGTCATCATGGTTACTGGGCTACAAAAAAAAGTAGATAGACAATAATTAATTGTTACACGTATTTAAAACATATAAGGTAACATATAAAAAAAATAGAAACTGTATTTATATATTTATATAAAAAAATGAGAATATCTAATAATGCACTGGTTGTAAAGCCCTTTAGATTCACACTAGCTATTGTTTGATAAAACAAAAAGGTATAAATAATGCATGCAGATATATACATTAGAATAATTATATGTATAAACTGCAATGATTTTGTGGCTTAGTGACAAGGCGTTTAGCTTAACAGTATAAAACATACGTCCCTTGTGATCAGGCCATCCGCTCCCTACATCATTGTACATGCCAGGTCTGTGCAAAGTATATATAAGGTGACCTGAGGGAATAAATCCAGGTGTCCTAGTTGTTTGCCAGCACAGAAAAGTGTGTTTTGACTCTTGGGGACCAGAAAAGAAAATTAGAATCACCCCTGGGAACATGAGAGAAGGGTTATGTTAAAGTATTTAAGTAATTACGTATGGTTGTCGCAGATCATTACGTTTATTTTATTATAAATGATATCCTTCTAGCTAATACAAGGAGATGCAAAATCAAAGATTTATTCATACATGTGTATTTTCGTTTTTGTTTTGTTCACCACGAACCTTCTGGCTCCAATATTTGTACCATAATTCTTTTCTGTGATTGAAGTACTGTGTGCCGTTTAAAATCTTCAACTGGAAACGGTGGATGCCAATACACGTAATGGCAATCATATGGTATGGGAGCGAACTATAACAGATGGTAGAGCGTTGATTTAAATTTCGGAGGTCCGCGGTTCGAATCCCACATTTGTTTGTCCAATTTCGTCCACTGTAGCTGGTTGGATCGGTGTTCGTATTGTGACCAGCTGAGACAGGAGTCCTTGTATAACCGACCTGTTTCGTGTGTGGCAGCACATAAAATTGTCAGGCGTCAGTCTATGGATCCTGTGTGGCAGCACATAAAATTGTCAGACGTCAGTCTATGAACCCGTCCACAATATAGTCTATATTGTGCTGACGATGGACGTTAAACCGACTCAACTCAACTCCCAATAATAGTATATGTAGGCCCTAATAATAAAACAGCAACCAAAAAAAAAAGCAAACAAAAACAAAATATCTATGACAGATCGGATGGTAACTATCAGCAGTGATATTTTTTGTTTTCACACCCGTTTCGATTGACAAGCGACACTGTGACATTGAAATGGGTGCTCATGATTGCCTACTCTCAAAGCCTGTTTTCCGTGTACGCCTGTAGACGTAAAACGCACTATGCAGCGTCGAAATTGTACTAAAGATTAGGAAAAAAGGAACCCCTCAAGCAGAAATGGAAACGTTGTTCTTGAGTAGGATTTACTATAGCATTGTGAAGTTTAAATAAAAAAAAAATAGTCCTATCTAGGAATACGGCCGTTGATATGTCTAAGGTTGATAAAATAACGCACAACAGTGATCAAACTTGTCACATGGTTCAAGCTTCACCACTTAGTTCCTCAAAGTTTAAAGCTAAAAGTAAAACAGCACTACAGAATTTTTTTTTATAAGGTATCGTATTGCTTTCCACTAGAGTAATTAAAATATCACTAACATTTATCTTCATTAAAAATGGTGTGAAGGTTCAATGCGGGTTGTAACAAAGCAAAACGATGCGCTCGATCAGGACCGCGCGAAACGGAGAGAGCGCTCCTCCGCGAAGTAAAAATGAATCCGCAAAGTTGATTTACTCTGAGAAAGCTTTGAAAGTGATTAGCTTTTTATCGATATTTTACTTTAGTTGTCGAAACCATTATTATTATTTTATCTTTTTATGTGCGTTTTTTTGGTGTTTCACGTTAATGCTCCTAACTCTTTATGACATAATATATTGCCTGAACATGTTATTAATTTGAGATTACAACACAAGCTTAATCAAGGCATCAATTTTAGGTTAAAATTAACATAATTATATATATATTTGTACAGGTTTAACTAGAAGTAATAGTCGCCCTCTTTAAGTGTTCATCGGTTAGCGGCAAATCTGAATTCTAAGTTGTCCTTAGTCCTAGTTACTTTCCCCTCTGTCTTTCTCTGTCCTTGCGTCATCTTTATCACGTTCTTAGTGCCACAATTTCTAAGTTAGAAGTGTTAGATTTGCATCTAATTTAAAAGAACCCGATTAGACCAGTTAAAATGGCACAACAAACTAGATCTTTGCGTGAGACAGACGAAATTGGATGCGAAGAAGGTGAATTAACTGTAGAGATATAATAGATCTAGAAATATAGATTTAGATCTAGATTTAGATCTAGATCTAGACTCTAGATCTAGATCTAGAATCTAGTGTTTTCTCCAATTTTTACTCGGCCACTCTATAAAGTATCTCTCTCTCTCTCTCTCTCTCTCTCTCTCTCTCTCTCTCTCTCTCTCTCTCTCTCTCTCTCTCTCTCCCTCTCTCCCTCTCTCACACACACACAAAATAAAACTAAATAGAAATGTATTCTAGATGGAGAGCTTAACTCTAGATTCTAGATCTAATCTAATCTAGATTCTAGATCTAGATCATAGATTCTAGTTATTTTAATTTCAAACTAATGATTTAAATTTAAGCTATATCTAATCATGTGTTTTCCACCCTTGCAGATATTATTCCCTCTCCAACACCATCACCGCCAAGACTTGAAGTGAACCGACCAAGGACAAGAACAGGGAAAACTGTATGTGTTACTGTTAGACTAAGTAACTAGATCTAGAATCTAGATCTAATGTATCTAATGTATCTAAGAGTGTATTAGAGTCAGGGCTTAAAGTACAACCGTAACAAAGTTGTTGTTAGCTCACGACTTGCCTTTTTATATGCAGATGAAAAGGCTTTTAAAGACAAGTTGCAAGCTTCAGTACTGCGACATTGTACTAACGACACTTTAGATAGACTCTATATGAAGACTGGATTTTTTTAACTTACTTAGAAATACATATATTATTCATTCTATAGATCTAGCACTCGTCTGAATTTTTGTCTTATATACAGTCACAAAGTAGGCCTATCTCCTATCTTTCATGACAAACTTGAAAATTGTTATAAAACCAATGATACTCTTAGTAACTCTACTCTAAGATCGTACAATCTTATAAATTCGTAACACACAAACTAAAAGAAACTTTATAACTGTTTAAAAAGCCCCATTGAAGAAAAGGATTTTGAAGATAAAGATCAGATCTACACAGGGTTTTAATAAAATAGTGTGTTCTAATTTGGTACCCCTACGATTAAATTGGTTGTGCTTTCTGAAAACGAAGGATACTTTCAAAAAATGTAATCTGATTATCTGTAAACAGTTTGAGGATCTTGATTATCAATCTTTTTTGTTAAAAATTCAATTTAGTCATGTGTCTTGAATTTATTTAAATAAAATGTCGCTTCATTAGAGGGGACCTTCTAACATAAATAAAAACCCTTAAAAATAAAATATGAAATGCGCTAAGTTTACTTTGGTTCTGAAAAGTGTATTTTCAACATGCCATTTTTTCCTCTCCCAAAATTACAGGTTATTGTTGAAGGGAACATTGGATCCGGAAAATCAACTTTTCTGAACTATTTCAGAAGATATAAAAATGTTGAGGTGAGTGAATTCTACAATGATTGAAGTAACTCAATGTAACTCTTCTGTCTAAAAATTTTAAGCTTCTCTTTAGTTTATGATACACTTATGTGAGGTAGACGCAACCAGGGTGAATCGTTATAGGTTTTGAAGTAGAGCCCTCTTAAAGTTAAAAATTGAATTTCTCCGACTCTAGAAACGACAAATGAATTATAATTTTTTCGTCTTTAAGTGCGTTAAATGCAGACTAGGAATACTCCCACAGTCAATTTACCGACAAGTGCTTGATTCATCCTGGTTCAAGTGGTTGCCTCACATATGGATTTTGAGATGGAGGATTGCAGAATCATTGCTAGAAAAATCTTTATTAATTTTCTAAGACTTGTTTGTCTTTTTCTTTTTCTTTCATTTTATTGATATCATCATTTAGCAAAACTGATAAAAGTTACTATCTAGCCTTCATAGACTTAATTTTGATTATAATTCTCATCAAATTCATTTAAATTACTTAGCGTTACTTCGCTTTCTGATGTTTAATCAATCTGAATTTATTTTGCTTTTACAATGTAGGACAACCTCATCAAACTGAAAGCAATCAACCTTATATTTCAACTATAGACATAAAATTTCGCTAGATTGTAAGAACAATTTCTTTTACATGTATTTGCCTTCACATGAACACACTGCTTAAGATGGTTAGATATATATATATATTATCACATATTCATTTTCTCCTAATTTCGCATGAAAAGGTCAAATTATATAGTTGTTTTAGGACATTAGCTGTTTTTTCTTTTAAAAACTCATTTCTGTTTGTTTACTAGAGTATCCTTTTTCCAGGCTATCTGTTTCTTACACTATTTTGTTATCATGTCCAGGTTTTAAAAGAGCCAGTGGACGAGTGGAAGAATATTGCTGGCTACAATGCACTTGTGAGTCTCTAAATGAAATTCTCCTAACCCATAAATTTTGTTTGGAAATTAACTTATTAAGATAGTGAACAATATCATTGTATCACAAAACAAATTGTAGTTTTGAGTTTTGTTAGTTACTCAATCTTAGTTTGCAACGTTGATTTTATTTTATTTTCTTGGCTAGTAGCAGTGTAACAAGGACTTAACTTAGACTTCGCTTTTACGAAGAATCATGTTTACAAGACATTAAAGTCTATTCATCTCCAAACTGTTGCTGGCTTGTGGCATCCATTTATCCGATTTGTACGTTGTTTTTTTTTTTATCATGCATCATAATTCTATGAAACTTTATTCCAGGATCTGATGTACAAAGATGCGAAACGTTGGAGCGCAGCGTTCGAATGTCTGGTGACTTTGTCAATGTTGAAGCACCATGCATCATCCAAGGTAGACTGTTCATTGTTTAAGATCTTGGTCTTTATTCGGAGAAAGTGAGGCTGTCTCCTGGTTTAACATCTCTTAGGTCTCAATATTGGGGGAGGGGGGGTAGCCCTGGGGTAGAACATTGGCTTCTGATGCAGCAGGTCCGTGGTTTGAGTCCTGACGATTTTGTCCCCTACTGGTTGGATATGTGACTGGCTGAGACAGGAGTCATCGTATTCCCGCCCTGTCTTGTGTGTGGCAGTACACAGAAATTGTCAGATGTTAGTCTTGAGGCCCATCCACAATATAGCTTACATAGTGCTGAGGTTGGACGTTAAATCAACTCAAATACAACTGCGACAATAAACAAATTGCATTATTATATAATTGTGTGGAGTATAAAACTAAAACTGCAATTTATCACAAAATGCGGACATAGATAGCTAGATAGCCTATCCAACTCAACTACAACTACAGGTCTCAATATAGTCGTTTACGGCGACAGTTCATCCATCATCACATAATATTTGTGTTTATAGGCAGCTCCGATCAAAGCCAACTACCACTTTAGCAAAGTTAACATACTTTAGAATGAATTCCTAAATGAAAATGATTATTAAACACTTGGTACGAGTTTTAAGCAACACCTTGCTTGAAATATTTTTATAATGTTAACAGTCGGTATAAAAAAGGTTAAGTTCGTACCATGCTCTTTGGAAGAGTTGGGGAATCAAGGGTTAGGGTCACAATTGTTGTAGGCAGATGATGTCGGAGGTGAGGGTCCAGTTCACGCTGGTATCAAACTCAGCATCTAATCATTTCACCAGCAGCACCTTTAACAATTGATATATGGTGCAAAAGCACTGAATCATGGGTTAGACAATACCCTATGTTTTATAAGTTATAAATGTATTCGCGTAATATTGTAAAAGCAAAAAGATAAAACTAAAAAAAATTTCAGTATTTTACTGGCTTATTAATATCAATGTGCTTGATCTTCACTGCTGCTTTTTTTTTTATCATGAAAATCAGAAAGTCGCTGTAATGTTTTGAATTGGTACAGTGGAGTACTGTATGCAATGATATATTTATCATTATGAAACTCTCTCGTCCCTTTTGTTTCACCATGGTTTTTTTTTTCTGTGCTCAACAGAGACCTCACACACTTAAGATGCTGGAGAGATCCATTTACAGCACCCGACATTGCTTTATGGAGAACTTGAGAGAGAGGTAACATTCCGAGATTCCTATATGCTTCTGTATGGCCACAGGTTTTTGCGCTATTCAGTCTGCGTTTGTATGAATGGTTATCAAGCCAATGATATTTTTGGAAGGATTTATTGGTGTATTTATACAGTGTAATCAATAATAGGTCTTGTACTATGTGTGAAATTATGTATGCGCAGATGTTTTTTCATTCTTTAGTCTGTTTTTGAATATATGGTAGTTAAGTCAAGGTTTTGTAAAGATCTCATTGGTGTATTTCATACATGATCTCACACTGTCTGGGTATGAAATGACTCAGATAATAAGGAAAAATATTAATTTAGGTTGTGTCAGTGCATTTTTTTTTTTATTAGAGTTAGACTTTTAAGAAATTTTTTAATTAATAAGCTTAAAAGCTTCCCATGATTCTTAATTATCGTAAAATGAGAGTGATATTTACTGGCCAATAGATATCTCAATGTCCTGGAAGCTGTCAATGAGTTGTAGAAATCTTTAACGTTTGTATATCTGTTCCTAAATATTTCATGCATTTAATCCCCACCAGCCAGTTGATTCCGTCGGTGGATTACAGCATCCTGAAGGAATATCACAAGTGGATTGATCACCACGAGGACATCCAGGTGGACCTCATCGGTAAGATTCATCATTTTTCATTTCTTTTCAAAATTAAAGATAAAAATCTTTTTTTTTTCTCCTACAGATGTTTTTTTTTTTTTTTTTTTTTTACATAGCTAAATAACGATTACTGTTTTTCCTGGCTTTCATATAATTTCTTGTTCTGAGATATTGCGCAAGGTTTTTTTCTCAGCTCCCAAGTCTGTAAACGCAATTTAATTTTAAATGGCGCCCCCCTTACATTTCTGACATTTCTTCGCCTTTTCTCCTAAAGGCCTTTGCACAAATAGTTTTAAAAAACAAAAATGAAGTTAACGTTAAAAATGAAAAAAAGAATTATATGCTGATCAATCAAATTTGTGCTTTTAAAAAAATTATTCAGAGGAATTTTACTATCCTTTGTGATTATGAAGTTAACAAGTTCTACTATTCATATTCATATTAATACACGTTTATTCCTGGAAGATGCTTTACCAATGCCTACATTCAATTCAATATGGTTTCAGTATAGTTCACCACAGTAAGAAATCCCCAATTCATGTGTTAAAAGACAAATTCCACACATTTTTTCCTTTATTTATCTTTTTGAAAGGATAGTTCACAAAATACTAACACTTAGAAATATGCTTGTTTTATAACCTAACACCATTGTGTCCTGCATACATAGATTTGTCTTTAGTTATGGCCATTCCCCACTTTTCATTGTCTCAAAGAACCTTATACTTGTTTTACTTGTCTTCAAGTTGGGATGTGGGGGGTTGAGGGGTAGGTAGAGTTTACTGTACTGCACTTATAATCTGGTCTGATTTGATAAGCTAGGAAAGAAACGAGTTACAAATTTAAATTGATGAAGAAATATATCGATTACCTTAACCTGGTAATTGTATACATGTCCTTGTCACCCCTCAGTTTACCTGCGCGCAAGTCCCGAGACCTGCGTTCAACGCATGAAAAAACGAAACAGATCAGAGGAGGCAGGGGTTCCCCTGGTATGTATTGTCAAGATTTCAAATTATGTTATTATGTTTATCATTTTATTGTACACGAATCAAATAATGGTTGAGTAAATTGTTAAGATTCATCGTGATTTTGACTGGTGCATGAATAATTATTATACTGATTCCACAAGAATAAAATGGTCGTGGGATTTATAAACGAACGAAATATAATCTATTTGAAAAATTGAAGGAATACATTGTAATAATTTTGGTGTGAGAAAAGAATTACTCCTCAAAAGTGTAATACAATATTGAATTTTCTTGACCGTGTATCCCAGTTGCATGAAAAGCTTTGGTATAATAGGGAAGGGTATCCTCGGTCTAGATCTCTCCGTCAGCAACTAGGCTATAGCAATTACAATGTGTAGTTTATTAAACACGGACAGGGATGTGTGAAGTCCAACTTGCCATATTGTGTCATCAAGCCATGGATAAACAAGAAAGGCAACCTTCGATGCAGATTGGTGGCTTCTGCATCCCTACCTCAGATTATTGCGAGCATAAAACTTAAAAGGGCCACACTCTAAAATCTGAGGCGGGGTCACTCTTTTCAAGGTACCTTATCGCTTGCATGAGGGCGCAACTTGCATAACGCACATCCCTATGCACTGATCACAAGCACCATTGACATAGAGTCGGGTTATAGACCACAGGAACATGGAGCACCGTGGCTGATTGTTCGGATAAACAAGAACCCATTTAAAACGTAAAATTATATAATGCTATAACACGTTCACCAATACCTTCACAGCAGAATGATATACAGCATACTACCAGTGATATATCCTTCCTGTTAGATATTAAGAACCTCTCGATCAGGTCTAGCCCACATCACAATTTCAACTGAGAGCTTATAAGCAGTATGATGGCGAGTAGTTATGCTTGTTTCATAACCTAACACCATTGTGTCCTGCATACATAGATTTGTCTTTAGTTATGGCCATTCCCCGCTTTTCATTGTCTCAAAGAACCTTATACTTGTTTTACTTGTCTTCAAGTTGGGATGTGGGGGGTTGAGGGGTAGGTAGAGATTACTGTACTGCACTTATAATCTGGTCTGATTTGATAAGCTAGGAAAGAAACGAGTTACAAATTTAAAGTGATGAAGAAATACATGTATATCAATTACATAAACCTTGTGATTGTATACATGTCATTGTCACCCTTCAGTTTACCTGCGAGCAAGTCCCGAGACCTGCGTTCAACGCATGAAGAAACGAAACAGATCAGAGGAGGCAGGGGTTCCCCTGGTATGTATTGTCAAGACTTCAAATTATGTTTATCACAAGGAGTATAGTAGTCCTTGGTTTATCATTTTATTGTACACAAATCAAATACTTGTTGAGTAAATTGTCAAGACTTCAAATTATGTTTATCACAAGGAGTTATATCCATTTTATTGTACGCGAATCAAATACTCTAAGTGGCAGTTGTACTTTCGGTTTTGTTTTCATCATGATTTCGACTGGTGCATGAATAATTATTAAACTGATTCCACGAGAATAAAATGGTCGTGGGGTTTATAAACGAGCCCAATATAATATGTTTGAAAAATTGAAGGAATACATTGTAATAATTTTGGTGTGAGAAAAGAATTACTCCTCAAAAGTGTAATATAATTTTCTCGACCGTGTATGCTAGTTGCATGAAAAGCTTTGGTTTAATAGGGAAGGGTCTAGATCTATCCGTCAGCAACTGGGATATAGAAAAAACAATATGTAGTATATTAAACACGGACAGGGAAGTGTGAAGTCCAACATGCCATATGTCATCAAGCGATGGATAAACAAGAAAGGCAACCTTAGATGCAGATTGGTGGCCTCTGCATCCTTACCTCAGATTATTGCGAGCATAAAAGGGCCACACTCTAAAATCTGAGGCGGGGTTCACGCCTTTCAAGGTACCTTATCGCTTGCATGAGGGCGCAACTTGCATAACGCACATCCCTATGCACTGATCACAAGCACGATTGACATAGAGTCGGGTTATAGACCACAGGAACGTGGAGCACCAAGACTGATTGTTCGGATAAACAAAAACCCATTTAAAACGTACAATTATATAATGCTATAACACGTTCACCAATACCTTAACAGCAAAAAGATATACTACCAAAAGAAATATAACCTTCCGGTTAGATAATAAGAACCTCGATCAGGTCTAGCCCACATCACAATTTCAACTGAGAGCTTATAAGCAGTATGATGGCGAGTAGTTACTTCTTTAACTTACAATGGTCACTGTCACAACATTGGTAAAGCAAATTGATGCTATGCAATGCAGACACCGTGTATTACACTATTGAACACAACCCAAACGAAAAATTATGACCAGACACTATTACACAGAAATTTGACTATCGCTATACAGTAAATCAAACAATAAAACTAGTGGTAATAGCAACTGTATTAAGTGAAAACGAAAGTACCTTATAATCGGATAGGTAATATCGATAGTCATATATTGTGTGTAGGAAGCCATATCTGAACCAGTGGCTAGAAACTGAAGTTATAGATCGTACTATTTTCAACTCGGCGTAATACGACAAGGACCCAGCGTAAGGCGTAATTTGCCGCACTTTGGCGTAATAAATTACGACCAAAGCGTAATGTTGGCAGATCTGGAGGAGGAATGTAAAAACTGAAATCAATTACCCCATTTCATTTAAACAAACTTACATGATTTTTCTTACTGTACCACTACCAGCATAAAAACATTTCTTTCACACTCTTCACCAATGCTGATCACTGACCAATCTTTTTGTGTGACATAATCTCTTCTTGATTTATTAAAAATTGAATTGTATATTTTCATGTATGATCTCTACCACAAGATTAAGACTTCATAAACTTAATTTAAACAGAAATCGTCTTTAACCTTTTTCCCATCATGCCGTACACCTGTTGTTCGCATTGATATGCACTTGTGCTAGCACCTTATTGTATTCATCTGCATGCTTGCTATTGCGGAAATATAAATATCAAAAGCCTTTACCTTTTTTAATTTATGGACCCCTTCCACCCCCAAAAAAAAACAAAATTAGTTCACTCACAGGGAATTGGCGATTTGAAATGGTTAATCATTTTAAGGAAAAAAGAAAGAAAGATTTTAACAGGGTGTATTGTTTATCATTTAAGTTAGAAAAATTAGAAATCGAGAAAAAAACATTAAAATTTAGTAAACTGGCTAAGTATATGTGAACTATTGTGTGGATAATGATGGTCATGTAAATCTGTCTCCAGGAGTATTTGCAAACACTTCACCGTCTCCATGACGACTGGCTGCTGCATGGGAAGAGAGGCGAACTTCCAGCCCCTGTGCTTGTGAGTTTTTACTGCGAGAATTATATATATATAGGTTTTAGAAATTAGAGACTTTATGATGGATAAACTTCATATATTGTCGTGATGCAACGAGACTTCTGCCAGAATGCAAATTTTAAGATTAAAATTGTGCTTATAATTTTTTTGGCTTTTTAAAAAATTTTCTATTAGAAATTTTTGTCCAATTTAATGCAGAAATGTGGAAATCATGCAGTTCTTTTCCACCACTCGAAAGTAGTGAAAATGATGCTTAAATTGTAGCACAGTGACGATATGTAACATGTCAGGCCTTTCAGTTGTCAGGTGCTCTTGGTAGCATAGGTTCAAAGTATATGATATGCATGATCATTTATTTCACAATCCTTGAATAAAAGCATTGAAGTATACCTGCACTATCGATTTAGACCAAATCAACCTGATGTTATGCTACTGTTTGATTTTAAAATCAGGTTTGTTGGATGTAGAATGTTCTTTCACTAGTTTCAGTCTGAGTTTGCGGTATTTGTGTTTTACTATATCATTCTTCACCATCTTTTTCATCTTTCTCTCCCATGCGCAAGGTTTTGGATGCCGACAAAGATTTGCCAGAACTGCAGGAGGATATAGCGAGTTACAGCCACGACATATTGGGCGGCTTGGCCACCCCAGATCCAATGCAAGAGCTTTAACCACTCGTCTTTCAGAATATAGTTATCTCTACATTAATATATTACATGTAATATTTGACAAGTATAAATTTTTAAGTTGTAAATAATCAATTCATATACTCTGCACTTATCATGTACATTAATTTGTCCTGTATTGTAAAAATGATATGGGCACAATTTTCCTCTTTCAATAAAATACTTTTTAGACTTATTTGGGGAGAAACCTTGCTATTACAAGAGATATCAAGAAAAACAAGAACTCTTGTTATAACTGAGTTGTACCGTATTTCAATATTCTCTCTTTTTTGTCTCCGTCTCTTTGTCTGTCTGTCCCTCCCTCCCTCTCTCTCTCTCTCTCTCTCTCTCTCTCTCTCTCTCTCTCTCTCTATCTTTGTTATTCTACATGTATATATCTCTCGCACCCTGCAAACTTATTTTCTGTAAATAATGCAAAACTAACCAGATTGTAAATACAGTACGGTACCACACTTAATGAGTGACTGTTTTTATTTCATATTTTTTTTCTATGTAATGAAGATGTGTTCACAACCTGATTGTTATCATTTTTTTTAAATTGGCAATAGATGAATATGAATATAAAAGAAAAGAGAAAAAAACCCCAAAAAGGCAGAAATATGAAATTCATATTTATACACGTAACATGTAATATTGTAACATTCTATTGTTTATCTATTAGTGTTCAGTTTTTTAAATTCATTTTTATACCCATTAAGGCAAAGTCTAATGACTTGAAATTGTCAGTAAATTTTTGCTGTCTTTTATTCAGATATATTTTTATTTACATTTTGATATATTAATTTACTTCGATTTTTGTTCTTTTATCCATATTATGTAAACGGTTGTCAAACTACAATTTATTTTTGTGTATGATACACGGCCATGGCTTTTATTATTTTAAACTTTATGTAGGGAATCCAATACAGTGTAGATGGGGATGAGAGATAGCATGTCAATAATAATTATAGCAAGAATATTTTTTTTACAATGTATAGACATGGAGTAAGTCTTCATATCTTATGGATTTTTATAAAGAAGATTTTTAATGTTGTGAATTTATATGCCTTTTTTGAGAGATCGATGCTACATGCGAATAGGATATTCCCGTTCTTGATTTAAGGATTTTGACTTCCCCTTGGATTTCATTTTACCATCTCGAAATTTTTAAAAATATTAACACAAAATAGTGACAGAGGCTTTTATTGAAAATGTTTACAGGAAATGTTGCCTGTTTTTCTAACTCTTAGTCTTACCCAGATTCTGGTTGTGTTTGTAATAGAGTATACATTTTTAATTATGTTTTTCTAAGGCTCCTTGAACATGTACGTTACCGGTAAATAGAGATCTATCGTCACAAATATTCTATTATGTCTTGAGGGTTTGATTTGTGACGAGGTATGATCTGCTTAACTTATTGATTCATGTACTGACGTTACTCTGCCTTAATATTCATTGAACTTACACATGTATCATCAATTTATTTAGTTTATTGCCCTAGAATAGTTGGGGCGCCTTGGCCTTGGCTTAGAACATCGGCCTCCTACGCAAAAAGATCCGTGATTTCGCCCTCTACTGGTTGTGTCGGTGTCAATTTAATGTGACCGGCTGAGACATGGTATCCCCGCCCTGTCTGGTGTGTGGCAGCACATATAATTGTCAGACTTCAGTCTCGGGGCCCGTCTACAATATGGCTTATATAGTGCTGATGTTGGACGTTAAACCAAATCTACTCAATTCCATAATATTATGTCAAGCGGTTGTCTTTTTTGATGCAATATATGTTTATTTAACTTTAGTAAAAAAAAATTTTGATTCATTTGTCATAACTGGTTGTGGTCTCACAAGCCTTTTATTAATTTATCCGATTCAAGATTGTGCCAGGCAGGAAACTTATCACGTATGTCCCTCAATATGATCTGTCCAAGTGGTACATGGTTAGATTACATGCCCTACAGGTTGTTTATTTTATCATGAGACATATTGACATTAACAATCCAACTCCATGATATTATAAAAATTAAAATGCCATTCTTGTTGATTGCTAAAAAAAAATTTGAATTAAATTTTGTACACATACTTGCTTCAGTCTCAATTTTTTTATTTGTGCACTGATTTGTTTTTAATTACTTAGGTACTAAATTTTTATTTTACTTGTGCTGAACTTTTAAAAAAAAAATCCCCCAAATTACGTAAAAGCTGTTTTATTTTTTTTGCTAGTTCCTCTTGATTTATTTAACTTCTGTCAAGGAAATGATTGAGTCTAAATTGATGCAACACCTGATGTAAGATAAGAATTAAGATGGCTTTATTAATACCATCAAAAGAAATTTTTAAACGTGCCATTATATTCTATACATGTATAGAAAAAAGGAGATATAAAAAAAAAATTTAAAAAGAGAGAGTAAAAAAAAAAAAATTATAGAGAAAAGAATGAAAAAAAATAAACGTGCCTTTATTTATCATACAACTTTGAACTTGGACTTCTTTGCTGTTTAAATTACGTGCCTGATTGTGAGCTTGGCCCTTTTCCCCCCTGCTCAAATCAAAATAATAGCCAGGACCCTATCATTAAGTCACTACTATACGTACATTTTTTTACTACTACTAGATAGTACATGTATAAATTAAATTTTAGGAGAGGCAGACTGCTGGATTAATTATGGGTAGGTATTTTCCACAGTGGTAGAGGTAGGCTTTTTTATGAAAAAAAAAACTTTTTTACTTTAAACTTATAAACTTTTTTTAAAGCGTAGTGATCTAGTGGTATAACCATGCTCGCTTTAAGTGGCAAGGTGATTTGGTGCCGCTGCATCTATAAGTCGAGGGTTCTAATCCCACAAAGTGCAATTATTGTTCAGACATTTTCATTAAAAGCCTACCTCTACCACTGGAAAAATACCTACAAAACATTTCAGATCTATACATAGTACTTGTACAAGTATAGAAATACCTATGATCACAACCGCTGAATTTTGTCAGTCAGTCAAGAGATATTGTACAAGCCTAGACTTAACATTCAAATGACCAAACTAATACATGTAAATGTAATAAAACACAGAATTAATAACAATTCTTCCTTTTTAAAAATTATTATATCCTCTTTTATTTTTGATATTCTAGGATCTGATCTAACATATTCTAGTGGTACCATCATCTCTGTTATACCTATCACTTTCACTATCACTCAGGTTTCCACTGGACAGGAATTACATGTGCTTGTCTGGACTGAGATAGAAAATTTGAAGATGGGGTAGATTGCACAAACAAAATGTAGCTTACGTCTCGTGACGTCAACGCAACAATATAACAATGAGAAGGCTTACCACGAGAGGTAAGCCAAGTCTTTCTTGTGCATTCTAACCCTAGTCTATAAACATAGATTGCAGGGGCATATACTTGTAATGTACTTCTCTTACCATAAACATGTGCATGTAGTTTTAAAGAGTTGTAATAAATAAATACAATGCTCTCCCCCTGTTATTATATTAATAAATACATATGAAAATTTGATATTTCCTTTTAGTCAACAAACTTAAGCAGTCCAGGATAAATCCCTCATAATTGCTGCAAGAACATCTTGAATTATTTGCAAATTGCTTTGTCTAATTCGACACTATGATGACTTATTTCACTCACTTCAACATGTTTCCGACCCAATTTGGAATAAAAAAAAACCAATATAAATGATAATGGATAGCTTAGCAAAACACCAAGTAATACTAATAGGCCTACTGTACTAAGTAATAGGCGTGACAAATCCAGTGAATGATTTAAAGAGTACAGCATGTTATATTTTAACTTCACTGCCAGATAGATACTGATCTAACAACCATGAACTACAGTGTATTAAACATCAAAATGGCATACCTCAAACTTCAAATATGTGTCATTCTGCTCGTCTAGAGGTCTCCCTACTGGTTGGGTCAGTGTCAGTTTGTTTAATGTGACCGGCTGAGACAGGAGTCATGGTATCCCCACCCTGTCTTGAGTGTGGCAGCACATAAAATTGTCAGACGTCAGTCTTGGGGCTCGTTCCCAATATAGCCTATTTAGTGCTGATGTTGGACGTTAAACCAACCCAAATCGATTAATAGATCAATCATAGAACTGCAATATTTTTAATTCATTATTTTGATCTGCGTATTATGTAACCGTCAAAACGTTTTTTCATTGATTTATCGGAATTAAATCTATAGACATATCAAACACCATTGGTAATATTATGTAACCGTCCATACATGTTTTCATTTATCTATATGAATTGAACCAATAGACGTACCGTATCACATAACCAGTGCAAAAATTAATTATTATGTAACCGCCGAAACACGTTTTCATTAATCTATCTGAATTAAATCTTTAGACGTAACCAATACCAGTGCAAATATTATGTAACCACCGAAACACGTTTTTATTAATCTATCTGAATTAAATCTTTAGACGTAATCAATACCAGTGCAAATATTAATTATTATGTAACTGTCGAAACACGTTTTCATTAATCTATCTGAGTTGAATCAATAGAAGTTTCACATACCAGTGCAAATATTATGTAACCATCAAAACATGTTTTCGTTGATATATCTGAATTAAATCAACAAAACCAAAACAACACCAGTTACAAAACGTAGACTATGGTTGATTTGTGAGATCTTTACTGGTATATATCTTTAATTCTTCGCGTGCATGGAACGAACAGACGACTCATATGTTTCTTACGGCACAATAGGACAGGTACAACAGATTTCAATTATGTAAATGGATATATCATATAAAGCGTAACAGTTTGCTTAAAATAAACCGTTTGAGTGCAGCGTAAACGTTTTTATTTTTTTTAAATTTTCCAAAGTTTGAATTAAAAAGTGACTGTCAAGTTATCAAAAGTAAATTGGTGCGATGGAAGTAGTTAATACAAAATCCATAGTTTATCGTAAACAGGGTTTATCTTTAGCGAGTTCCATTGTACATACTAAAGATTTCTAATTTTGCTGGCTGTCTCTGTAAGAAATGTCTTCTCCTCTTGAATCAAAAAAGCCTCGTATACACACAGTACTGTTAAACTTTGACTTTAAGTCAATCTTTTTAGGGTACTGGGATGAAAACATCTATTTTTTATATACATGAAAAATAGAGCAATATGACTTATTTTAACTGCAAGTAAAGGGATTTCTAAATATGAAAGAGTTCCCTAAGGGAAAAACCCACTATACACTTTTAAACTACCTTTAAAAAAAAAAAGTTTGATCGATATGAATTTTTTATAGTCAGGAATTTACATAGATGTTAATGTAAAGGCATCATATTTTCAAAACACTCCGCAACTTTCATAGGCGGTGCCCACTGTGTTTCGAGCCTCGCTGCTCGCAAAGTCTCCATTTCAATTTTTTCATTGTTTCAATGTGTTCAATCTTGAATGATTCTATGTACCTGTATATCCTTTATCCTTTGTCGCTCCTTCCCTCTGCTCAGTCTTAGAGTTCTCCATAGGGAGTGACAGATGAGGTTTAACGTGTCCCAGGATCTCCTGAAGGATTCCTACAGATGCCATAGAGTTATCTCTCTTCCCGACCATTTAGTGTAGTGTTATCTTTCATTCCCCCTACATGCTGTTGAGTTGGTTTTAACGTCCAACATCAGCACTATATTATAGGCTATATTGTTGACGGTCCCCAAAACTGACGTCTGACATTTTTATGTGCTGTCACACACAAGACAGGGCGGGGGTACCATGACTCCTGTCTCAGCTGGTCACATTAAAATGACACCAACCCAACCAGTAGGGAGCGTTGTCGGGCTCGAACCCGGACCTTTTTGCGTCGGAAGCCGAGGTTTTACCCCATCAGGAATTTACATAGATGTTGATGTAAAGCATCATATTTTTAAAACACTCCGCAAATTTCATAGGCGGTGCCTTCTGTATTTCGAGCCTCGTCGCTCGCATAGTCTCTATTTTATTATTTTAATGTTTTCAATCTTGAATACTATTGAATTCTATGTATCTTTCTTGTACCTTTATCGCCCCTTCCCTCTGTTCAGCTTTAGAGTTTTCTATGGGGCGTGAGCTCTGAGCTCTCAATCTCTGGGCTTAACTTGTCGTAGGATCCCCATGGAGGAGTCCCAGAGAGGCCATAGAGTTAGTCCCCCTTCCGGCTATTTAATCTAGTGCTATCTCCCATTCATCTACACGTACTACATTTACACTGTATGTTTTTAGTAACCACACCCACCGCCCCCCGCCTGTCTAATCCTAGAGCGCAACCTTGTTGTCGTGCTATACCTACCATGCACGCGTGTACCAGATCCCACTTTCCCTTATAGTCAGTCTTTGAGTTATCTCCCTTTTTCCCTTTGTTGAGTATTGTATTTTTCTCTCTGTTTAGACTTTGAGGTGTAAATCCCGCCCGTTTTCCAACCCCACCCCTTTTCTACCCCGACCATTTTTTAAGCCCACCCATTTTCTAACACCGCCCCCTTTTAAACCCCGCCCCCGTTTTTAAACCCCGACCCATTTCTAACGCCGACCAATTTCTAACCACGACCCCCTTTAAAACTCCTCCCCACTTTCTTACCCCTCCCCCTTTTATAAGCACACCGCTTTTCCAACCCCGCCCTTTTTCTAACACCGCCCCCTTTTCTAAATCCCACCCCTTTTCTTTAACCCCGCCCCTTTTCACTCCTAAAGCGCGCCCTTCTTGTCGTACTCCGCCTGCGCCATGCAGGCGTGCAGTAGGTCCTCCTTCCCCTCTCTCTCCATGGCCGTAACCGCCTCGCCCACAGAGTCGTACATGATGTCATCGTCCATCCCTCCCTGCACACCTCCCTCCCCACCTCCCCTCATCATAGTCGCAGCCTGTCCGGACCCTCCCTCCCCTCCTGCCCTGTCCTCCGAGGCCTCCGCCCGCTCCTCTCTGATCCCACACCTGGCGGGACCCACAGATGCTTGTCCCTGTCCCTGTACCTGTCCCTGTCCCGGTCTCGGTACCGGTACAGGTACCTGTCTCGGTACCGTTTGGTCGAACCCGGAACCGGACGACGACCAGTACCGGTTCTGACTCTGAGGGATCGATTCCGAGACGCTCCGGACCTTCGCGTCTGCCATGGACAGAGTCCCGCCCACCCACTGTACCTGTCCGTGTAGTGGGGGCAGCGACCCGCCGCCTCCCCTCCCCTCAGCAGACGACCAAGGCCTCTGCCCTTGATACTTGCGCGTGATTTCGAACGTTCCGAATTTCCCGAAGTTACAAGGCTGGAGGTACTCGTCGGTTCCGTCACCTCCCCCGCCTCCTCCAGAGTCCAGGTCGTCCCGTCCTCCTCCTCCTCCTCCTCCTCCTCCCCACTCCCCTTCCTC
>RQTK01000924.1:39898-52243 GCA_003991915.1 Elysia chlorotica
GTGAGAGAGAGAGAGAGAGAGAGAGAGAGAGAGAGAGAGAGAGAAAGTCCTTTCCTTATAAATCTACACATATTTTCTTATGTAACTAGGCTTTTTGAATTAAACAAATCAAATATATTCTCAATACAGGCATAATCTTAACACATATATCTTAAAAGTGTTTTAAGCTTAACAGTGGAACAATAAATATAATTCATCATCGACTGCATTGAATGTACATCTACAGCAAATATTAAAATCAGGTACATTATTTCTACACAAACTAATTTGTTATTTAACTTACTATACAGAAGGAAAATAATCACATAGATTCCTTTTTTTCATATTTATTAGATCGATTTTATCCAAACTATCCGAACTGTTACAGGTTATGTCTATTTACTATATCTCTGACGTAATATTGGATATAATAACACGTATAAGATCAGTCTTCTGCTCGACTGAAACAGGAGTCATGATATCCCCGCTCTGTCGCCTGTGTGGCAGCACATAAAATTGTCAGACGTTACTCTTGGAGCTCGTCTACAATATAGCCTATTAAGTACTAACATTGCACGTTAAATCCAACTCAACTCAACTACAGGTCTCAATATAGTCGTTAACGGAGACAATTCAACCAATTCAACTCAACTGCTTCATTCTGTGACAAACATGAACCACACCACCTTGTTCTTAAATCAAATACTTAGCTTTTTCCATATTATGATTTTTTAAATGTAATTATGTACTTCATAATTTTTTAAAGCCTTATGTCTCTTAAGTGATTCTCATGTAATTTTTAACATTGATGGACGTTGTTAAACGAATTTCCCCTAGTGGGATCAATAAATCGACCTGTATTCCTGTATTCCTGTATTGTGACAGTTCCTACCTTGGTTTCCACAGGTCCTCGCAGGCTGACCAGATAGTCCCCGCGTTTCTTTAGAGACATGTAGGTGCTGGCGTGCATCTGAATCTTGTTAGCTGATCGCACCGGGGCAAGAAAATAGAGAAATTAGTTTTGTAGTAGAAATAGAAATGTAAACAGAGAAGAGGGAAGATAACATAGACGAATGGAATATATACATGTGTAGAAATTAGTTTTTATTGTAAATAGAAATGTAAACAGAGAAAAGGCAGGTAAATAGAGAGGGATGAAATATATATATAAAAATCACTTTTGTTGTAAATAGAAATGTAAACAGAGAAAAGGCAAAGAAATAGAGAGGAATGGAATATATACATGCATAGAAATCACTTTTGTTGTAAATAGAAATGTAAATAGAGGAAAGGCATGAAAATAGAGAGGAATGGAATACATACATGTGTAAAAATCAGTTTTGTTGTAAATAGAAATGTAAACAGAGAAAAAGAGAGGAATTGGAGGGAGTCTTGTTTTAAAATGAAACTGAGAAAAAAAGAATAGAAAGCAGTTTCATTGTAAACAGAAACGCACATAGATAAAAAGAAATATTTTTTTGCTGTAAAAGAGCGTCTTAGCGCATTTTTTGTGTGTAAATAGAAACAAAAAGCAAAAGCAAAGAAAAAGAGAAGAATAAAGCACATTTCCATATAAATAGGTACATAAAAATAGAGAGAAAAAGAAAGCTATTTTATTGTAAATTTATAGGGGAGTTAAATGTGTGCAAAGGTAATGCATATATTTCAGCCTAATAAACAAGCCCTTAGGCCTTTATCGGGCACAATATAAGACAAACATGAATAACACAACCAACAACATAAATTAGAAGAAGTGCAACAAATTATGATACTGCCATCACCACTATTTAACTGCTACTACTACTTACTACTACTACTACTAGGGTTCGAGCCCTGGCGATTGCGCTTCCTACTGGTTGGGTCGGTGTCAGTATAATGTGACCAGCTGAGACCAGAGTCATGGTATCCCCGCCCTGTCTCGTGTGTGGTAGGACATACAATTTTCAGACGTTAGTCTTGGGCCCGTCCACAATATAGCCTATATAGCCCTGGAGCTGATGCAAGTGGTCAACACTCAGGCGTGGACAGGGCGGGACGGGGCAGCGTCCAACATCAAGGTCCAGCTCCGAGTTGGCATCTGTACAGGTAGGCACAAAAGATTGTCTCTTTTAAAAGAACAACAACAAAGAGATCTCTATAGAGGGAGGGAGAGAATTCTCCCCCTCTCTCCGGGTTTAACGTCTCCTAGGTTCCCCTGGGGGAATCATATACGGCGACAGGCGGCGTTGACAGAAGACAAAAGCTCAGGATGAAGGCAAGGCATGATAGATCCTATGCTTGTTCATTCTATTACTACGAGGCTGGTCGTCTTATGTATGGGATTCCCTAATTTTGGAGGTTTTAAAGTGGAAAGGGAGGATAGGTTGAGACAGATAAGACACACCTTCCCTTCTATGCCAGGGAACAAGTAAGATTAGGTTCATGCATTTAATTTTCTTTTTATGTTGTATCGTGTATGGTATTCATATTTTCTGACAATCTTAAGGGTTGGGGCTCCAAATCTGGCTCTATTGATTTTATTATTTGTGGTAATGAAGTTGAGTACATTAATTTTTGCTTTAACTGTGAAGCGATAACCACTCTTTTTTTTTGTACTGGTTTGTAATATATATTACTTCAACGGGGCCTAGTGCTTTTTTTCTTTGTGTATTACAACTGAGTTCTAATTTGGTCTGTTGATCAGCTTTTTCGTTTCCTTCGATGTTACAGTGGGCTGGGATCCAGCAGATGTGGAGTAGTAGTAGTAGGTAGTAGTAGTAGTAGTAGTAGTAGTAGTAGTAGTAGTAGTAGTTAGTAGTAGTAGTAGTAGGGACCATTTGCGTCGGAAGCCGATGCTCTACCCGGGAACTCCGCCCCCCCTCCCTCGGCTAGTGCCAACACCCACGTATAAGTAGAGTAAATATTTGTTTGCTTTTGTTCTTTTAAAAGTAAAAGAGACAATCCGTTGTGCGCACCTGTACATATGATAAACCAAAACTCAACTCAACTCAACTCTGAGCCTACCTGTACATATGATAAACCAAAACGAAACTCAATTCAACTCTGTGCCTACCTGTACAGATGATAAACAAAAACTCAACTCAACTCAACTCAACTCAACTCTGTGCCTACCTGTACAGATGATAAACCAAAACTCAACTCAACTCTGTGCCTACCTGTACAGATGATAAACCAAAACTCAACTCAACTCAACTCTGTGCCTACCTGTACAGATGATAAACCAAAACTCAACTCAACTCTGTGCCTACCTGTACAGATGATAAACCAAAACTCAACTCAACTCTGTGCCTACCTGTACAGATGATAAACCAAAACTCAACTCAACTCTGTGCCTACCTGTACAGAGGATAAACCAAAACTCAACTCAACTCTGTGCCTACCTGTACAGATGATAAACCAAAACTCAACTCAACTCTGTGCCTACCTGTACAGAGGATAAACCAAAACTCAACTCAACTCTGTGCCTACCTGTACAGAGGATAAACCAAAACTCAACTCAACTCTGTGCCTACCTGTACAGAGGATAAACCAAAACTCAACTCAACTCTGTGCCTACCTGTACAGAGGATAAACCAAAACTCAACTCAACTCTGTGCCTACCTGTACAGAGGATAAACCAAAACTCAACTCAACTCTGTGCCTACCTGTACAGATGATAAACCAAAACTCAACTCAACTCTGTGCCTACCTGTACAGATGATAAACCAAAACTCAACTCAACCCAAGACTAACGTCTGACAATCCGTTGTGCCTACCTGTACAGATGCCGACCCGAAGCTGGACCTTGATGTTGGACGCTGCCCCGTCCCGCCCTGTCCACGCCTGTGTGTTGACCACTTGCATCAGCTCCAGAGCCAGACTGGCGATCTCCCCCGTATGGCGATTCCCGATTCGCTTGGGCACGCCTGGAGAGAGAAGGCAAGATGGAAGATACGGATCTGTTATGTAGATGTATAATTTTGGTTTGGATCTAAATTCACACACACACAAAAATCTACAGACAGATCAGTTGAAGAAGTTTATTTTAAACAGAAGATAAGTTTTATATTAGTGATCATGTTTTGGGCCTCTTTTTTCTTTTCTTTTGTTTGTATTTTTGGTTTGGATCTAAATTCACACCACACACAAAAATCTACAGACAGATCAGTTGAAGAAGTTTATTTTAAACAGAAGATAAGTTTTATTTAGTGATCATGTTTTGGCCTCTTTTCTTCTGTTTGTATTTCTTTTATTTGGATCTAAATTCACACACACACACAAACATATACATCTACAAACAGATCAGTTGAAGAAATTTATTTTAAACAGAAGATATGTTTTATATTAGTGATCATGTTTTGGCTTTTTTTATCTTTTGTTTATATTCTTTTTATCTAAATTCACACCACACACTAACATATAGTTTGTTTTCTTTTATTTGGACCAAATTCACCACACAAAACATATACATCTACAGACAGATAGTTGAAGAAGTTTATTTTAAACAGAAGATAAGTTTTATATTAGTGATCATGTTTTGGCCTCTTTTTTCTTTTGTTTGTATTTTTTTTTGGATCTAAATTCACACCACACACAAAAATCACAGACAGATCAGTTGAAGAAATTATTTTAAACAGAGATATGTTTTATATTAGTGATCATGTTTTGGCCTTTTTATCTTTGTTTTATTTTCTTGGTTTGGATCTAAATTCACACCACACACTAACATATAGTTTGTTTTCTTTTATTTGGACCAAAATTCACCACACAAAACATATACATCTACAGAACAGATCGAATTTAGATCCAAACCAAAAAATACAAACAAAAGAAAAAAGAGGCCCAGAACATGATCACTAATATAAAACTTATCTTCTGTTTAAAATACATTTCTTCAACTGATCTGTCTGTAGATTTTTTGTGTGGTGTGAATTTAGATCAACTTAAAAGAAAAACAAAACAAAAGATAAAAGAGCCCAAAACATGATCACTAATATAAAACATATCATCTGTTTAAAATAAACTTCTTCAACTGATCTGTCTGTAGATGTATATGTTTGTGTGTGGTGTGAATTGTGAATTTAAATCCAAATAAAATAATACAAACAAAAGAAAATAGAAAAGAGGCCCAAAACATGATCACTAATATAAAACTTATCTTCTGTTTAAAATAAATTTCTTCAACTGATCTGTCTGTAGATTTTTGTGTGTGGTGTGAATTTAGACCCAAACCAAAAATACAAATAAAAGAAAAAAGAAAAGAGCCCAAAACATGATCACTAATATAAAACTTATCTTCTGTTTAAAATAAATTTCTTCAACTGATCTGTCTGTAGATTTGTGTGTATGTGTGGTGTGTGAATTTAGATCCAAATAAAAGAATAAAAAAAAAAAGAAAAACAAAACAGACCCAAAACATGATCACTAATATAAAACTTATCATTGTTTAAAACAAACTTCTTCAACTGATATGTCTGTAGACTTTTGTGTGTGGTGTGAATTTAGATCTAAAGAAAAGAATATGAACAAAAGAAAAGAGAAAAGAGGCCCAAAACATGATCAGCAATATAAAACTTATCTTCTGTTTAAAATAAACTTCTTCAACTGATCTGTCTGTAGATTTTTGTGTGTGGTGTGAATTTAGATCCAAATAAAAGAATAAAAACAAAAGAAAAAAAAGGAGCCCAAAACATGATCACTAATATAAAACTTATCTTCTGTTTAAAATAAACTTCTTCAACTGATCTGTTTGTAGATGTATATGTTTATGTGTGGTGAATTTTGGTCCAAATAAAAGAAAACAAACTATAATAATGTTAGTGTGTGGTGTGAATTTAGATCCAAACCAAGAAAATACAAACAGAAGATAAAAGAGCCCAAAAATATGATCAGCAATATAAAACTTATCTTCTGTTTAAAATACATTTCTTCAACTGATCTGTCTGTAGATTTTTGTGTGGTGTGAATTTAGATCCAACCCAAAAAGAAATACAAACAAAAGAAAAAAGGCCCAAAACATGATCACTAATATAAAACTTATCTTCTGTTTGAAATAAACTTATTCAACTTATCTGTTTGTAGATGTATATGTTTGTGTGTGGTGTGAATTGTGAATCCAAATAAAAGAATAAAAAAAAGAAAAAAAAGAGAGCCCAAAACATGATCACTAATATAAAACATATCATCTGTTTAAAATAAACTTCTTCAACTGATCTGTCTGTAGATTTTTGTGTGTGAATTGTGAATTTAGATCCAAACCAAAACAGAAGAAAAGAAAAAAGAGGCTCAAAACATGATCACTAACATAAAACTTATCTTCTGTTTAAAATAAACTTCTTCAACTGATCTGTTTGTAGATGTATATGTTTGTGTGTGGTGAATTTTGGTCCAAATAAAAGAAAACAAACTATATGTTAGTGTGTGGTGTGAATTTAGATCCCAATAAAAAAAAATACAAACGAAAGGAACGATAGCCCGAACATGATCACTAATATAAAACATATCATCTGTTTAAAATTGACTTCTTCAACTGATCTGTCTGTAGACTTTTGTGTGTGGTGTGAATTTAGATCCAAACCAAGAATACAAACAAAAGAATATAGAAAAGAGGCCCAAAAATGATCACTAATATAAAACTTATCTTCTGTTTAAAATAAACTTCTTCAACTTATCTGTCTGTAGATTTTTGTGTGTGGTGTGAATTTAGATCAATCCCCAAAAAAATACAAACAGAAGAGAGCCCAAAACATGATCACTAATATAAAACTTATCTTCTGTTAAAAATAAACTTCTTCAACTGATATGTCTGTAGACTTTTGTGTGTGGTGTGAATTTTGATCTAACCCCAGAAAATACCAACAGAAGAAAAAGGAAAAGAGGCCCAAAACATGATCACTAATATAAAACTTATCTTCTGTTTAAAATAAACTTCTTCAACTGATCTGTTTGTAGAATGATGTATATGTTTGTGTGTGGTGTGAATTGTGAATTTAAATCCAAATAAAATAATACAAACAAAAGAAAATAGAAAAGAGGCCCAAAACATGATCACTAATATAAAACTTATCTTCTGTTTAAAATACATTTCTTCAACTGATCTGTCTGTCGATTTTTGTGTGTGGTGCGAATTTAGACCCAAACCAAAAATACAAATAAAAGAAAAAGGAAAAGAGGCCCAAAACATGATCACTAATATAAAACTTATCATCTGTTTAAATTTGACTTCTTCAACTTATCTGTCTGTCGATTTTTGTGTGTGGTGTGAATTTAGACCCAAACCAAAAATACAAATAAAAGAAAAAGGAAAAGAGGCCCAAAACATGATCACTAATATAAACCTTATCTTCTGTTTAGAATAAACTTCTTCAACTGATCTGTTTGTAGATGTATATGTGTGTGCTGTGAATTTAGATCCAAATAAAAGAAGAAAAAAAAACAAGAAAAACAACAACAACCCAAAAACATGATTATCAATATAATCTTATGATGTGTTTAAAATACACTTCTTCAACTTTTAAATTTAGGTATTCCAAAAAATGATATGGGAAGAAATGATCACGCATAATAAGCGTAATCAGAAAACATTAACAATAACAACTCATCTACAGCAGATTCAGATTAGTTTGTGTAATAACTAATATGCATCCATAATGACGAACCCGAACTTTGACTTTCTCCCCAGAAGAAGTATCTGAGAGAAAATACTCTCGTTCGCTTATTATTAAATAATCGAAATCACCGACCTGAAATCGCCGACCTGAAATCGCCGTATAGGATCCCCCAGGGGAACCTAGAACCTAGAAGACGTTAACCCGGAGAGAGAGGGAGAGAATTCTCTCCCTCCCTCTATAGAGAATTTCACCAACCTGAAACGAGCATACAGCTGTCATTAATAGCCTCGACCTTGTAGACATCATGACCTTGGATCTTGGTGTCCATTTGGCCGTAGAGAGAGTTCAGGACCTCGATGACCTCAGTGGCGCTTAAGTCGGAGCCCAGCTTGGTCAGTCCTCGCATGTCGTAAAACATGACGGTGACCGCTTTGTAGTACTCGGCGTTCACTGGTCTGTGATGGGATAGGAGCTCTCCCACTCCAGGAGGCACCATTTGGTACAGGAGCTCTTTCACGCGCTTCTTCTCGCGGGACAGTTGCTAAGGACGCGGAGGAATACAAAATACAAGGCGTTGTCATGGAGATAACAATAACAAAAACAAAAGCTACTGCTACCACCATTTCAACGCGCTTCTTCTCGCGGGACAGTTGCTAAAGACGCGGAGAAATACAAAATACAAGGCGTTGTCATGGAGATAACAATAACAAAAACAAAAGCTACTGCTACCACCATTTCAACGCGCTTCTTCTCGCGGGACAGTTGCTAAAGACGCGGAGAAATACAAAATACAAGGCGTTGTCATGGAAATAACAATAACAACAACAACAACAACAACAAAAATACTGTTACTCTCTGTGTGTATGTCCGTCCGTCCGTCTCTCTCTCTCTCTCTCTATAATGTCCAAAATAAACTCCGTCTCTATATCTATGTATAATGTCCAAATTAATGTCCAAATTAATGTCTGTCTCTCTCTATATATAATGTCCAAATTAATGTCTGTCTCTCTATGCATAATGTCCAAATTGATGTCTGTCTCTCTATGTATAATATCCAAATTGATGTCTGTCTCTCTATTTATAATGTCCAAATTCATGCCTGTCTCTCTATTTATAATGTCCAAATTAATGTCTGTCTCTCTATCTATAATGTCCATATTTATGTCTGTCTCTCTATGTATAATGTCCAATTTTATGTGTGTGTCTATCTCTATAATGTCCAAATTAAAGTCCATTTTCCGCCCATATGTCCATTACTACTGCCCATTGACCTAGGTATTGTAAACCAGGGCGAGGGGGTAAGGCTGGATAATGGATGTCTGTCTGTCTGTTTAAAATGTCCAAATGTCTGTCTCTCTATCTATAATATCCAAAAATGACTTTAGTGTTGTAGACAAGGGCGAGGGCGGAACGCATGAAGGTATGTTTGTCTCTGTCTGTCTGTCTGTCTGTCTGTCTATCTGTCTGTCTCTCGCTCTCTCTCTCTCTGTCTCTCTGTCTCCGTCTCTCTCTCTCTCTCTCTAATGTCCAAATTAATGCTTGTCTCTCCATCCATATGTCCTTTGTAACTACCCACTGACCTTCGTGTTATGGACCACCAGGGCTAGGGCATAGCGCTGTCTGTCTGTCTGTCTGTCTGTCTGTCTGTCTGTCTGTCTGTCTGTCTGTCTCTGTCTCTCTCTCTGTCTCTGTCTCTCTCTCTCTCCCCCTCTCTCTCTCCCTCTCTCTCTCTCTCTCTTTACATGTGTTATGTCCAAATTAATATCTGACCTTTGTGTTATGAACCAGGGCGAGGGCGTAGCGCTGGATGTCACTGGTCAGTGTTTGGACCGAGAAGAGGACGACTGGACACATGAGGACGTGATTTAATCGAGCACTCTGTTTTTAAAGTTCACTCTTTTTTGTGCATAGGCGCTAGGTGAGGAATCTTTTACAAACGCGAAAATGAAGAGGCGAGCGTGGATTCAGTGAGCGCTCTTTGTTATAGTGATCTGTGGTTTATTTTGTGCTTAGTAGATAGCAACGCAATCTATTATAAACGCTAAGGGGAAAAGGGAAGTGACGTTTCAGCGATCACTCTATGTTATAGTGCTCTGTGGTTTATTCTGTGCATAGGAGAGGGCAAAACAATCTATTACAAGCGTCAGGGCGAAAAGGGAAGTGGAGTTTCAGCGAACACTCTATGTTATAGTGCTCTGTGGTTTATTCTGTGCATAGGAGAGGGCAAAACAATCTATTACAAGCGTCAGGGCGAAAAGGGAAGTGGAGTTTCAGCGAACACTCTATGTTATAGTGCTCTGTGGTTTATTTTGCGGTTCGTAGATAGCAAAGCAATTATTTATATATTGTTTTACAAGTGCCAAGGCGAAAAGAGAAGTGACGTTTCATCGATCAGTCTATGTTATAGTGCTCTGTTGTTTTGTTTTGGAGATAGATTTGGTTAGAGCTTGGGCGCGCTACATTCACACAATCTCGCCACACTCTAGCCTGTCAGATGTTAATAATTCATAGTGGCTGTTGTTCCGTAATGGAATGTATCCCCCGTTGTCTCTCTTTCGTTTTCTCTCGATCTCTCAATCTCTCTTTTTCTCTCTCTCTCTCTCTCTCTCTCTCTCTCTCTCTCGCCTTTCCCATAGTCTGTCCGTCTGTTCATGTCTCTCAACGACCACCGCCCACCCATATCTTTCCATCTCCCTCCCTCCATTTCTCTGATCCAATCTTCCTCTCGTCCCCCTCTCTTTCTTCATTCTTCGTTCCCTCCCTCTCTCACCCTCCCCTCTCTCCTATCTCTTTCTTCCCATTTTATGTCCTCTAACCTCTCCCTATAATTATGTCATCCTCTCTATCTAACCCCCTTTTCCCGACTTCCCCACTCCGCGTTTAACCCCTCTCTCCCCTTTTCCACCACTCTCCCTCCCTTCCCCTCTCTCTCTATCTCTCTCTCCTCTCTCTCTCCTCTCTCCCTAGTATTCCTCCACCCTGACCTTGTTCACTTAAGCCCCCCTCACTATTTTCACCTGTATAATCTCCTCCAGCTGCCCGTTAATCAGGTCGGCCAGTTCTTGTTGAATGATGAGCAAGGTGTCCAGGTATAAGGTCATGTTGTCAAACCACCATTGACCTAGATATAGACAAATACACGGTTAGAGACATGTCAAACCACCATATATACGGTTAGAGTCATGTTATCAAACCACCACTGACCTAGATAAGAACTTACTATGCGGTTAGAGACATGTTGTCAAACCACCACTGGTCTAGATATAGGCATATACGCGGTTAAAGACATTATGGTCAAACTACCATTGGTCTACATATGGACAGATACACTTCTAGACAAATTTACCAACTCACTGCTAAGCCAATCATGGATGTAACAACACATACGCCGTTCTATCCAGGTACCAATTAATCATCGTTGATCGAAAGGTGGTTTACATTCACTGTTACATTCGGAGTAAATAGGTTCCTACTAAAACTAAAAATGAGATCACTTCCCAATATCCCCAATGGGTTATGTAAAAACAGCAGCAGCAGCAGCACCACCAAGCTGTATAATCTCCTCCAGCTGCCCGTTAATCAGGTCGGCCAGTTCTTGTTGGATGATGAGCAAGGTGTCCAGGTATAAGGTCATGTTGTCAAACCACCACTGACCTAGATAAGGATATATACACTGTTAGAGACATGTCAAACCACCACTGACCTAGACATAGACACATACAATATGTGGTTACAAACATATTGTCAAACCACAACTGACCTAGATATGGACATATAGGATACACGGTTAGAGATACGTTGTCAAACCACCACTGACCTAGATAAGAACATATATGCGGTTAGAGGCAAGTTGTCAAACCACCACTGACCTAGATAAGGATACATACGTGCGGTTAGAGACTTGTTGACAAACCACCACTGACCTAGATAATGATATATACGCGGTTAGAGACATGTCAAACCACCACTGACCTAGATAATGACACAAACACGGTTAGAGGCAAGTTGTCAAACCACCACTGACCTAGATAAGGATACATATGTGCGGTTAGAGACTTGTTGACAAACCACCACTGACCTAGATAATGATACATACGCGGTTAGAGACATAATTATTGTCAAACCACCACTGACCTAGATAATGACACAAACACGGTTAGAGGCAAGTTGTCAAACCACCACTGACCTAGATATGGACATATACACGGCTAGAGACATGTTGTCAAGCCATCATTATCCTAGACATAGACACATACACAGTTAGAGACATGTTGAAAAACCACCACTGACCTAGATATGGATACATATGCGGTTAGAGACATGTTGACAAACCACTACTGACCTAGACATAGACACATACACAGTTAGAGACATGTTGTCAAACCATAACTGGTCTAGACATAGACACATACACGGTTATAGACATACTGTCAAACCAACACTGGTCTAGATAAGAACATATATGCGGTTAGAGACATGTTGTCAAACCACCACTGACCTAGATAAGAACATATATGCGGTTAGAGACATGTTGACAAACCACAACTGGCCTTGACATAGACACATACACGGTTAGAGACATGTTGTCAAACCACTGGAGGCAACAACACACACGCCGTTCTATTCAGTTACCAAATCATCTTTGATTGAAACATGGTTCACATACACTGTTACATTTGGAATAAAAAGGTTCCTACTCAAATTAACAATGAGATCACCTCCCAATATCCCCAGTGGGTTATTTAAAACAGCAACAACACCACACCGCCACCACCAC
>RQTK01000924.1:65636-75912 GCA_003991915.1 Elysia chlorotica
ATAGATAGATAGATAAATAGATAGATAGATAGATAGATATATAGATAGATAGATAGATAGATAGATAGATTAAAGGATAGATAGAGAGAGGAGTGAGGGACAGACAGGCAGACAGACAGGCAGACAGACAGACAGACAGACAGACAGACAGACAGGCAGAAAGATAGACAGACAGGCAGACAGACAGACAGACAGACAGACAGACAGACAGACAGACAGACAGACAGACATTGTGAGAGAGAGAGAGACGGACAGACAGACAGACATATATAACAGAGAGAGATAGAGAGAGAGAGAGAGAGTGAGAGAGAGAGAGACGGACAGACAGACAGACATATATACTCAGAGAGATAGAAAGAGAGACAGATACAGAAGAGAGAGATTGAAAAATATACCCATATTTAGTAAAACGGACACACGAGTCCAGTTCAGTTTGGATTCGCTAGACCCCCTCTCTCCGTAAGGAATAATACTTGTATTGCGTATTGGAATAACATTTAACAATCTGGCGCTTTTAGGACGTTTTAACGTTAATGTTAAATGCGGTTAACGGACAGGGAAACGTGTGTCATGGTGATTTAAGTGCGTTAAGACATGAAAGGTAAAATATACCAGAACAATCGTAAATAATACTCAGGGTATGTCTTATGTCGAGGTCTCAGCTGTCTCAATTGGACTCCTACTGAAGCTCAAAACTAAATGTTAACTGTCTTGTTAAAAATACTCAAGATATCATTATACCGGGAGAGTTACATAAGTAGAAAGTAAAATAGATAACGATTATGCCAGTGTTTTATGGATAAACATGATTATAGCACTGGTCTTTAAATATATGCCAACAATGTTATTTTTTATGCTCACATCAAATTTAGTTACATATTCACATTTTGAAATTATGGAACGTTCAACCATTAAACACACTGGGTAATGTAACCAGTTTTTTCTTTTAGTTTCATACCTTCTAGGTAACGACCATGGCTGCTACCATATAGACAGTCACATGTACTTACACAGACATAGCAGGGCTGTCAAGACTTCTGTCTAATCGGGTCACACTGTACTGAAGTCTACCCAATCACAAGGAGACGATAATTAATTTTTCTTAAAGAAGGATCGTCTACCCCCCCTCCCTTTCCCGGAATTTTGGACATAGAAACTCAGACTTCTTTTCACCACTTAACCTCTTCCCATCACACCACACTTGTGTTGTGTTAGCACCTTTTTGTATTGATCTGCACACGTTCAATTTCAAATTAATAAATTATTATCAAACTTTTGTATTTTCCATTTCTTTAAAATTCTCCCATATAGTGTGCACACAATGAATCTTGCGAAGTTAAAAGGTGTTGAGCCCCCCTCCCCTTTTCCCCTTTTTTATTATACGTCTTCTCAGTTGCAAGTAACACTACCTGTGCTTGATCTGTAATTAGGTTAGTTAGTCTAAATACACTTAAAAAAAAAAAGGATATTGTGTTCCCTACTTAATGGAACATAGTTTTTTTTTCAACACGAAACAAGAAATTAGCCAAGGGAACTAATAAAAATAAAATAGGTAAAACTGTATTTGTTTTAAAAAGATTATACCCCTTACATAATGAAAGGGAAATAACTCTGCATAAAGGGAGATAATCCAAAAAACAAGCAGGGGGTGCAGCTTACCGCCCATGATACTCGCCACGCATATATAGAGATATGCAGGCCCTCTCATGGTCGCGAGAACCACCACACCACATTGACGAAGTACCTAACGCCTGTACCTCTGAGGACTGTGCGCTTATCACACACCTTCCGACAAAGCTTCCCTGCCAACTTTCGATCACCAATGTAAGCCGGTGTGTTATGGGAGGAACCACATCAGACCCAAGGCATAAAATGACGATGAGGCGCGTATCGTCTAGCATGCGGACCTTGGCCGTTTTACGGGCCTTAACACCGTTAGGGATCGGAGCCAGTTCAAGGCGAACTTGCGTTGCCAAGCGACCTTGAAGTAACACGAGTCATATAAGTACCACCGTCAAACATTGATACTTTACAATGCGGTTCACATGTTATGAATATCCTTGCAACTTTACTTGCCACATTATTTTCTACAACTCGAGAGCAATTGAATTTTCGAGAAAATTACAGTTATAACTTTATCTTATTAAAAAATATATTACGTGTGAGCTTAAGGCAAAATCACATATATGCTTTCAATTTTCTTTCAATAATTGACATTTTTTTAGTTATAGTTTATGTTGCAGTAAAATGAGTTAAATTGTTGCCCCTTCCGGTTGTATTATGAATTTGTTGACAAACTGACAATCCATTGAGTTCAACTCGAATTTTCCACATGGCCCTGGGCTACTGCTTGCCAAAATAGTCCTTACACCTGGTTTGTATCAAAAAGTAGTCACCGAGCCTTCTAAAAATAGCAGGCCATGTCACCGAAGTAAACAAACATTTTTTTTGTACTTATTTCACCATAGAGGGAGGGGGAGAATTCTCTCCGTCTCTCCGGGGTTAACGTCTCCTTTTAGGTTCCCCTGGGGGATCCTATACGGCGACAGGCGGTGTTGACAGAACACACAAGCTCAGAATGAAGGCAAACATTTGTACTTAGACCCAAATTGAACTATATTTGTCAACTTTTCTGACCAGTTAGAACAGTGTATATTTTTGTTGAGTGGGCTGTGTGGGCTGAACAAAAAATACTGTCTGAGTATCGGTCTGTCCTAACTATTATAAAAATATTTAAAAAAATAGATCAGTAGTATTCTTTATTAAATAGAATTTTGCTCACGTCAGTCTATTTGGTGATTTGGCCTGTACTTGCGGAGGCCTTGGTAGTTACCAATGAACATGAGGGTTTTTGCTGTAGGTAGTTGTAGTTGTTGTTGTTGTTGAGGTGGTTAAACGTCCAACATCAGCCCTATATAGGTTATATTTTGGACGGATCCCAAGACTGGCGTCTGACAATTTTATATGCTGTCACACACGAAACATGGCGGGGATACCATGACTCTTATTTCAACTGGTCACATTAAATTGACACCGACCCAACCAGTAGGGAGCGAAATCGCCAGGGCTCGAACCCAGACCTTTTACGTCGGAAGCCGATGTTCTACCCCAGGGTCACCGCGCCCCTTGGTTGTAGGTAGGTAGAACTAGTTTCATTTCATTCCATTTTTTTTAGATAAAAGCAAAAAAAAAAAAAATTAGTCAAGTAAAAGAAATCGACTGCTATATATGTTGAATCTTTAAAGAGATCATTGATCTAGATCTAAGTTTCTTTCTGTTAGCTTTCGTCTTGTCGAAAACATTGGAATTATTTTTTTTCTCGATGTGTAACTGTCTAGACTGTCTCTGTATTGTTTGCCTGGCATTCTTCGTGTGTTATTTATTTATTTTTTATTTATTTTTTTTTAAATTTATTTAGTTTTATTATTTTTTTTATTTTTTTTATTTATTTCTTTCTTTATTTATTTATTCATTTATTCATTTATTCATTTATTCATTTATTCATTTATTCATTTATTCATTTATTCATTTATTCATTTATTCATTTATTCATTTATTCATTTATTCATTTATTCATTTATTCATTTATTCATTTATTCATTTATTCATTTATTCATTTATTCATTTATTCATTTATTCATTTATTCATTTATTCATTTATTCATTTATTCATTTATTCATTTATTCATTTATTCATTTATTCATTTATTCATTTATTCATTTATTCATTTATTCATTTATTCATTTATTCATTTATTCATTTATTCATTTATTCATTTATTCATTTATTCATTTATTCATTTATTCATTTATTCATTTATTCATTTATTCATTTATTCATTTATTCATTTATTCATTTATTCATTTATTCATTTATTCATTTATTCATTTATTCATTTATTCATTTATTCATTTATTCATTTATTCATTTATTCATTTATTCATTTATTCGTGTGTGTGTTTGAATGAATGTGTTCCTTGACCATAATAACGTCCTTGAGATATCGGAGCTCCATAGCGAAAACCGAGACGATAGGTAATGAAATGAAACTTTCATCAATGGATGGCCACAATATAGACGTTACCGCGCTGACGAAAACTCATGGCATAATGATGAGGTACTAATTACGTCATCCGTTAACATTAAGTATATCGCAAGACCTCTGTTATGATCTTCGGATCTATTGTGTGTGTGGAACAATTATCCGCCCTTCACACTGTGGGCTTGCTTACACCGACCGTTATCTGGTCTGGTCTGGTTTTGAATGGAAACCGTTCAGCGTCAGCAAATATTCCAGACAAAACACTTCCAAGTTCAATACCCTGTTTCTTTTCTTCAAGCCACAAGAATAATTATTGTTATTTTATTAGGGTTTCCGCATCGTTGATTTCCGTTGAGATTGATCAGAAAGTGGGAGGGCTAGATCGCTAAATGGTGGTGACATTCATTCTTGTTCTTGTTTTTGTTGTTGTTATTGTTGTTGTTGTTGTTGTTGTTGTTGTTGTTGCTGTTGTTGTTGTTGTTGTTGTTGTTGTTGTAAAATGCTTTTGCTTTTAAAAAAACGTGTTTTCTTTCGTTAGATTTTTGGGTATAGAAATTTCAATAGAATTATTCTAATACCTATACTTAGCCACTCATCACTGTTTGTTGGTAATGATGGTGATAATGGTTGTTGTTGTTGTTGTTGTTGTTGTTGTTGTTGTTGTTGTTGTTGTTGTTGTTTTTGTTGTTGCGGTGGTTGTGGTGGTGGTGGTGGTAATGTTAGTGATTGTGTTGATGGTGGTTGTGGTGGTGGTGGTACCAGTGGAAGTGGGGATACAGATGATGACCGTTGTAGTAAAGAACGTCTCCTCATGACGCAGAATAACAACAAACTATCAAGTCTGAAAAAGGTATGATCGCAGTTACAATGTATTCAAATCCATCTTTTTTTAAAAAAATTTTTCTTATTCATTAAATCTACAGCGCTAAAAAAATCCATAAAATTCTAGATGTTAAGGGGAAAACAAAAAGAAAGAGAAAAAAACTTAAATAACAGTTCTTCTTCCATCTCCTTTACACCTCTCTTCTTCTCTCTATTCTCTATCTTTTTATCTATCTATCGATCGTCATCGATTTTTACAACTCTGATAGCGATATAGAAATCTATCTATCTATCTATCTATCTATCTATCTATCTATCTATCTATCTATCTATCTATCTATCTATCTATCTATCTATCTATCTATCTATCTATCTATCTATCTATATATGTCGTCCCCTCTTTCTCCCTCTGTATACAATATGTCATGATTTTTCCTGTGTCTACCAAAAGCTTAGTATGCCTGTTTGTCCTTCTTCCTATCAAGGTGTATATTAAGGAGTAGTGATCTTAATACATTTAATTCACATTCAAAAGCCTCCCTGAGAGCATTTCTGTAGAACTACAATTATTTTATGACTTAATAAAAAAAGGAGTCATTTTCCTTCCATTGTTGTTGAACAAACGTACCACTTCGGGGGGCGTTGAAAAGATTCTTTGTGGTCCCCCGTTTTACAACTCTGATAGCGATATAGATTTACCGTTAAGAATAAAATTATTATTCACGGCCGTGTTCTTTTTCGAACTCTCAAAACCAAAATGCATTTTTGCAATCCACACGGGACGATAGGAAATGACGTAATCAAACTTTTTAAAGCTTTTCTACTCGCTTCATTGGCTCCGAAAATTTAGACTAGAGCTATGATTGGACGACGGTGCAGATTTCTTTGCAATCATAATAATCGTCGTCGTTTTTGCAATTGGCCTCGTAATCGCAAGGATTGGTATGACATATCAATCTGTACCGACCGCTATGCTTGACTAGGCAAGGGGAGACTATTGTTATCTAAGCTAGAGGTTTAGTTGTCAAGAGTTGTCTATGATTTAAGAATGCGATGCATTGGTTTAGCTTACTTCAGATTTATTAAAGGATTCGACGCTGTTATTGTGTGTGTGTGTGTGTTTATTTGATATTGAAAAGTTTAAGTTAATATAGAGAGGGGTAAATGTACTAAAACTAACAGGAATATTCATGCAGAGAGAGAGAGAGAGATAGATATATATATATAGTTTAAACGATGTACTGAATCAGTGAAAATGTATTTCTTCTGCATAAACTATCGTGTCAACAGGAAAATATTCATGCAGAGAGAGAGAGAGAGATAGATATATATATATAGAGAGAGAGAGAGGGAGTGTGTGTATAGAGAGAGAGAGAGAGAGAGCGGTAGGGAGACAGATACAGAGAGAGAGAGAGGGAGATACTTACAGCCTTGCAGCGACAAAGATAAATAAAGACAAGCAGCAATTGGATACATATAAAAAGGAGTTGAGACACTTTTAAGGAGAACCCGAGGATATTTAATGAAACATAGACCTATTAAAGAGAATCGCGCATTCTACATGCATTAACCTACTAACAGATGTTGATAAATGAAAAAATAAAGACCACACTGAGACTTAAAGCTTTATCAATTCAAATAATTTTCTCCTAATTTTCAAGATTTGAAAAATAATTCAAGTAAAGTTTATTTACGATTTTGAAGATCGATAAAATCAATAAAATTTAATTTTAGGTAATATCGATATATTGAATGGGTTCTTTGCGTGCAAATTTTAGGGGGCCAGAGGGTTGTAATCTGCACCGGTTGCGTGTTTGGGTTGTTTACAGAGTGTGGATGTAAAACAAACAATTATGTGAGGGTTTTCTAGCATTTGCATTTACTTGACAAGGAAGAAAGGAAGGAAGAGAGAGAGAGAGAGGGGGTGAGGGAGGGAGGGAGAGAGAGATAGAGAGAGAGAGAGAGAGAGAGAGAGTGGAGAGGGGATGGGGGGCAGAAAAGGAAATGAATGGAGAAGGAGAAAGGTTTTGAGAGCGGAAGGAGAAAGAGGGATATGGAGGGAGAGAGGAAAAAAAATAGATATAGAGGGAAAGATATGATTAGAAAGAGAAAGAAGGGGAAAAGAGAGTCAAGGAGAGAGAATGAAAATAAAGAGAGAGAAAGAGGGGGAAAAGAGCTAAAAAGAGGGCCGGGAGCAGCAGTAGCGAACTGGAGGAGAGAGACTAAGAAAGATAGAGAAAGGAGGAGCGACACAGAGAGATAGAAACATAGAGACATAGAGAAAGAGACACAAAGCTTAAGAGAAAGAGGAAGAAAAAGTGTACTTTAAATTGATTAGCCTGTACATGTACCCCTTACCCATCGTGTCTACACCGGTAACATTTCCTGGGAGATCTAAGATTTATTGACCATCGGAATCGTGGTGAACACTTCTAAATGTTGACCAACGGAATTGTGGTGGAGATTTCTAAATGTTGACCAGAATGTCAGCGAGTTAGTCCAAACATCAGTGATTGTGTGGCGACAATTTCCATTTCCTTCCGGGCAGATTGTAGATCAGTCGATTTTTTTTCTTTTGCGTTGATCGAGTGTTTTATAAGGGGTGGTGGCGCAAGTAGCAGAACGTTGGTTCCTTAATTGGTAGGTTGTTGGTTCGAGAGGCACAATCCGATTTTGGTCTCTACTAGTTTGGTGGGTGTCAGTGTAATGTGGCATGCTTGAGGCAGGAGTCCCATACTGTTTTTTTCAAATTTATCAGACTTACGTCTAAGGACCCGTTTATGATACAGTTTTTCAGCTAAGGTTGCACTTTAAAAAAAGCACTCTCTCACTCCCTCGTGTCCCAAATCAGGCGAATTTTACGAGCTGCCTTACAGAAAAAAGCAGGAGAAAAGGACTTCTCTTTCAACCAATCACATTATAACGATACCAACACCGACAAAGTAGAAGTAGTAGTAGTAGTAGTAGTAGTAGTAGTAGTAGTAGTAGTAGTAGTAGTAGTAGTAGTAGTAAAAATCGTTGCAGCACGAAAAGCACACTTCAGAAAAATTTACTTTCTTCTTTTGTATATTTATTTCCCTGTTTATTTGGATATTTTAGTGTCCAATATTCTCCTATCTATATACATCACTTTTAGCCGGACGAGAAGAGTGATGAAGCGAAACGCATGCGCTCTCCTGTCAAGAAGAAAGAGAAGCTCGACAAAAGAGCCTTGACCCCAGACATAGAAGTCACGCCCCCAAAGCTTTTGACTCCACCCCCTCTGTTCACCCACAACAAGCGCGGGTCGATCGTCTGGTCCACCGATGGCGATGATGAAACTGACGAGGATGCTAACGATGACGATGATGATGATAAAAGCTCAGGTGGGTTTCGTTTGACTTATCGGAGCGCCAGACAGCGTAGTGGTTGGTGATCGGTGCTGGTAAGCAGGGGGTCCGAGGTTCGAATTTTAGATTGGGCAGATGTTTCCGTGTAGGATGTTCTTTCTCGCTTACCAGAATTTAATTGTGATAGTTATGCCGTAATGGTATTAAAATAAAACAATTTGATTACAAGATGATAACTATATTCTTTTTTTTTATATATATTCTCAAACTTACAAAGGGATCTTGGTTTGTTTTGGTTGGTTTCTCAATGCACACAGGCGGGACCCAAGATCAACGTCCGACCAGTCAACTAAATCCGACAAAGATGTTTGCCCTATCATGGGTTTTGAACAGAGAACTACCGATTGGGAAACCAATTCTTTATAATTTGCGCCCGTTCGACAGAAAATTTTTAGAGAGAAACTTACTCCACAAAGGAATAAATTTGATTTACACAAAATTGCCATACAAATAAAAGCTATATGCCTAATAGTTACATCAAAATGAATCTTGCCAATACAAACAACAAACTTAAAACGATGTTGTTGTTTTTTTTCTACACAGAGATAACCGTTGTGCCAGTGGGTTAGCCTATATATGTTTTGTATTGAGATATTGAAATTAAACAATTAAAAACACCAGCTTTTAGACATGTCAATGCTTACAGTAATAATAATAACAGATGATATTATTCTCATGGGCATATGACCTACCGCCTCACGACATAGATTTGTAGGGGGGTGAAGAGGAAAACAGGGGACTTGTTTAGCGTCTAAAGTCAGCACTGTATTGGCAATAGTGTGGGTCCCAAGACTAAGGTCTAGCAGTTTTGCGTGATACCACACAGAGACAGGACGGGGATACCATTACTCCTGTTTCCTGCCTTAAGCTGTTCACATTGTAGTGGCACTGACTTAAACAGTAGGGGATGAAATCAAACAAATAAACGTGGGTTTTGAACCGGGGATCTACCGGCTTTGAGACCAACGCTCTACCCCTTGATCCAGCTCCCCCCCCCCCCCTCTTGAAAGGTAGCGGGTAGTGCAACAAGCCCGGGGTATTGATAATGCTGGTTCCTTAAACAGCAAAACGAGTTCCTCACAGAAAATAACATAACGTTACACACATCCATAAGCACACACAATAATTTATACACATACAATGAGTTTACTAGGAGTGTAAGAAAAACAAAAAGGAGAAGAAGAAAAAAATAAGGGGGGGGGGTATACAAGGGGCAGGGAGGAGGGAAGAAATGAATATCATTCCTTATTCTAGTTCCTGGAATAGTAAAGCAGACTCATGTATACACTAACAAACGCCCACTGATATCGATAACTACACACGATATATTTATGTATATACACATACACACAGATTCTATTACATTTATTAGAAAACGAAACTAATATTCCCTAATACTTCTACTGGTGGGGTCGGTGTCAGTATAATGTCACCGGCTGAGACAGGAGTCATGGCATCCCCGCCCTGTCTCGTGTGGTGTGTGGTAGCACATAAAATTGCCAGACGTCAGCCTTGGGGCCCGTCCACAATACAGCCTATTATTATAGTACTGATGTTGGACGTCAAACCAAGTCTACTACCACAACTTGTGATGTTGTTTATGGAATTGAATGACGGAGCTTTATTCAGTCAATATATTATATAATGGTGGTGCCATTCCATAAACTGAAGTAAACTAAACTGGACCTTAAAACCAACTCAACTCAACTCAACTCAACCTCTAATACTTATGGTATCGATCTAGAACAAAATTATTCAATTATTCAATTATTCAATTACACGCTAACAAATCTATTGGGGTTGACGCCACACAGAGATTTGAGAAGGTTTGTTTGGTTAGCCTGCCCTGAAGAATGAAGAAGGAAGAATGAAGAATCAACAAGATAACAGAGGTATTATCGCCCAGGTAAGGGGCAAGACTGGGATCAGTGATTGGGGGATCATCCTACCCAAAACACTAGAAACGAAAGTCGAGTCGGGATTTCAGTTGTTGTAAGGGGTTGGTTGGGGAGGGGAAGGCAA
>RQTK01000924.1:87958-98066 GCA_003991915.1 Elysia chlorotica
GTCAACTTGGGGCCCATCCACAATATAGCATATATAGTGCTGATGTTGGACGTTAAACCAACTCAACAACAACCTAACCGTAGCTCGGAGTCAACGAACGATTAAAAATCCTCCTTGCCTAAAGGTCGGGATTACGACACTCGTTGTCGTTTTATGTAACGCAAAGCCTATCTATTCCTTAATATCTTTTAAAACGTTCGTTGAAAGGTCCACATAATCCCCTTTACGTTTAATTAACGGAAATTTCCACATATCAGCAGAAAAATCGATTATCAGTGAGTTACTTGTAATATTACACTTGATTGGTTGACAAATTGATGAACACCCAATTTATACGCTTCAACCCTCAGAAGGACTCGAGGGAGAGGGGGGGGGGTCATTAAAACGGACAGCCATTTACATTAAATGCTGACAGGGTATTGGTGAATTAGTGAATTATAATCCTGTTCTATATGTATGTAGGAACTTAACGATGCGTTGTACTGTATGTACCCCATGTTAAAAGCATTAGCTTATTCATTAAGCTAATGGGACAGTCGGTATAGGTACCCGTGTATCAATACAAACCCAGATCCCCCAGTGGGTGTCTCTCCAGAGACTAGCCTGAGTGAGGCTACTAATACTATTTGTTCGTTTCCCGACTATTGGTGGTTGAACTGGATCAAGTGGTATAGCGTTGGTCTCCCAATCGGGAGGTCCTCGGTTCGAAACCGACGATCGGTCTAAGATGTATTTGTCCGATTTTCCTAGCCATACTGCTTTGGTCAGTGTCAGTACGTGTATAATGTGACTGGTCGAGCCATTGCAGCAAGTAAAATTGCTATACCTTAGTCTTCACTCTTGGGACCCGTCCACAATTTAGTCTTGTTGGACTTTGAAAAACCAACTCAACTCCGCTACCTATCTGTCCTCGTTTTTTTTTTTCGATCTATGACACACATACATAATCTCTGTCTGTCTGGGGACCGGTATACAATATAGCCTAAATAGCGTTGGCGTTGAGGGACACGCGGTTGCTTCGGGGTAGAACATCGGCTTCCAACGCAGGAGGTCCGTGGTTTGAGCCCTGGCAATTTCGCCCCCTACTGGTTGAGTCAGTGTCAGTTTAATGTTACCGGCTGAGACAGGAGTTATAGTATCCCCACCCTGTCTCGTGTGTGGCAGCACATAAAATTGTCAGTCGTCAGTCTTGGGGCCCGTCATCAATACAGCCTATATATGGCTAATATTGGACGTTAAACCAACCCAACTACAACTGGCGTTGAACGTTAAGCAGCTAATTCAATGTGCCCAGCAGTAATGCTAATAATGTGATTGGCTGAGACACTGTCTCAGTAGTGTGCAGCACATAAAATTGTCAGACGTCAGTCTTGGGGCCTGTATAGTGCTGACGGTGGACGTTTAACCAACCCAACCACACCTGGCGTTGAACGTTAAGCAGCTAGTTAAATTTGCCCAGCAGTAAAACTAATAATACGATCGGCTGAGACACTATCTCAGTAGAGTGCAGCCCGTAACAACATACATGTGTACATGCAGTATAACGCAATCGGTCGAGACACTCCCTCAGTAGTGTGCACCACATACAATTGTCAGACGTCAGTCTTGGGGCCTGAATAGTGCCGACGATGGACGTTTAACCAACCAAACTACACTTGAAGTTGGCGTTGAACGTTAAGCAGCTAATTCAACATACATGTGTACATGCAGTATAACGCAATCGGTCGAGACACTCCCTCAGTAGTGTGCACCACATACAATTGTCAGACGTCAGTCTTGGGGCCTGAATAGTGCCGACGATGGACGTTTAACCAACCACAACCCAACAACACTTGGGGTTGAACGTTAAGCAGCTAATTCAACTCCGCTCGCCCAACAATATACTGTGATCGGCTGAGACAATGCTTCAATGTGCAGCAAGTAAATTTGCTTAGTTAGATCTAACATGGTTTTTGTCTCGTTTGTGGAAGCACATGAAATTGTCAGACGTCAGTCTTGGGGTCCGTCCTCAATAAAGCGTATATAATGCTGACGTTGAACGTTCAACCAACTCAACAACATGTACAAGTGGCGTTGAATGTTAAGCAGCTAATTCAACTCAGCTTGCTCAGCAGTATAAACTATAATGTGATCGACTAAGACATTGTCTGAGTGTCCAGCACATACATTGTCAGACGTCTGTCTAAGGGCCCGTCATCAATACAGCCTATATATGGCTAATGTTGCGCTTTAAAGCAACCCAACTACACTTGGCGTTGAACGTTAAGCAGCTAATTCAACTCAGCTTGCCCAGCAATAATTATACTGTGATCGGCTGAGACAATGCTTCAGTGTGCAGCAAGTAAAAACTAAATTTGCTTAGTTAGATCTAACATGGTTTTTGTCGCCCGAGGCGTCCGCAGTGGGGGTCAAGACCAAACGGAGTTGGTCAAGCAGCTACCTACGGCCCTGGCAGTTCCAGCGGGCCAGCGGTCAGCAGGGTTTAGGCCCGGCTTGTGTCAACATGATTAGCCCGGTGGTCATCTCTGACCAGTCTCAGGCCCCCTGATCGCTAGCAGTGACCACCCCTAGGGTCGAACTACTGCCCTCCAAGTCCAATGTCTTCTGGCAATGCATTGCATGGACCAGAAGCGATTAGACTGATTAGGCCGTAGTTATGTGTGGTGCCGTGGAACAATAGGCGAATTGCAAATATTAGAAAATGTTTAAAAAAAATAAAGTTTGGCGAATCCGTATATTAATGTTAACCTAAATTTTACCGAATTTACGCCTTCCAGGTGTCCTGTTTATGCAATGCAAGGTGCACATAAATTGATAAGACCACAGTTGTAATAATGCATGGGGTGTAAAACAATGGGCAAGTTGTAAATATTGAAAAAAAAAAGAGAGGAAGAAGAAGAAGAAGAAAAAGAATGAACGCCCTCATTGTCTCAATGCAAGAATCAAAAGTGATTAGACAATAGTGATACACTTGGGACAAAATTCTAAATATCACAGAGAAAAGTGGGGGAAAAGTAGGCTGGGGAATTGTATAGTTTAGCCCAAATTTCATACACATGTATTACGTGTATCTTTTTTTCTTTTTTTTTTTTTGACGTTGCGGGAAATTGCAAGATTACCCATTTCAGGATACAACCCTGAAGATCAAGAACTTGAAGGCTGTAAAATTTCTATCTTTAAACACACGGGCATAGGTATATTATATCAGCAACAATACCATTACTATAATCACCATATGTGAATATAATATATATTAATCTACATATAATTTCTCGCTTGGTTTCACGGAATGAGTTTCTTGTGGAGCTTAAAGGACTCGTGAGACGAAAAGACAAGACTTGCTCGCTTGATCGATAAGGAAGTGGACCGAATGATAGGCGCATGACACGGGTGGGGGGGGGGGGGGGGGGGATATTGAACCAAATAAAATTATATTCAATAAGTCTCGTAGCCACCACTTCTGGTATAAAATGATATACGACTTTGAAACCCCCCCCCACTAAACTTGATGCTCCGAAATATTTTAAATATCAAGAAAAATTAATGAAGTATCCACTCCTTCACAGTTGACAGTTCACTTCAGCCATTTTGGAAATTGAATAATGTAGGGACGGGCTCGCTTTACAAACAGCACCACCAAAAATCACAAAACAATATACATTGGTACTTTAATCGACCGATTGTAACACCTACATTGTGTTAATGTTGGACGCTAAGCAACAAACTGTACCCGATCTGGTCTGTTATCGGACAGGTCAGCCTAGGGGCTAATTGTGCTGGCCAGGTCGGAGTCTTGATTAGATCTATGTCTAAGGGTGTTCACAAAAAAAAAAAATCACAACCACACTTTCTGAATTAAATTAAACATTTATTAAGCCATTTTGGAAAATTACCAATGTACCAATGTAGGGACGGGCTCACTTTACAAACAGCACCACCCACGATCACAAAACAATATAAGTTGGTACTTTAATCAACTCTTAATTTAAAAAATATCCTTAGAATACAAATATGGACCGACCGACCCTCCTGCAAAGCCGATTATCCCCCAACTCTATGTGTTCCTTCCTCCCCGCTAAGCAACCTCGTTCCCGTGTCGAAGTGTTCTCTATAGGGTTTAACGTCTCCTAGGTTCCTCTACGGAGTCCTATACGGCGTCCCTTGTCGAAGTGTCTACGTGATACTCTAAATATGCCGCACATATTTGTTAACGTCTTACTATACTCCCGATCGTTTGCTGGCCCGTCTAACTCCAGCTGAGTTGAGTTGACTTGACTTGAGTTGGTTTTAACATCCAATATCATAACTATATAGGCTATATTCTTGGCGGACCCCAAGACTGGCGTCTGACAATTGTATGTGCTGCCAAACACGAGACAGGGCGGGGATACCATGACTCCTGTCTCAGCCGGTCACATTAAACTGACACCGACCCAACCAGTAGGAAGTGAAATCGCCTGGGCCTTTTGCGTCGGAAGCCGATGTTCCATCCCAGGGCCACATCTCCAGCACCCATTGTTCATCCCACACTAAGTAACCTGTTTCCTAAAAGTAATAATGCAACCGACAGAGGCAGGGTTCGAGGTCTCCCCGCACTGACTCTGTGTGGCATCACGTAAAATTGTTAGACGTTAGTATTTGAACCCGTCCACACTATAGCATAGTGCTGTTTTTTCTTCGTTAAGCAATCGAATGAACTCAACTCAACCGGTTAAAGAGGTAGCTCATTCGATATAGCGAATCATTTACTGGTTATGGAGAACCGTTACCTGGTATTGGTTCGATTTCCCAATTGTACCGCGTACAATGTGTAACTGTTGGACGCTAAGCAACAAACTGTAACCCCCATGTCGTAGAGTTTACGTGATGCCGAAATGCCACAAGATTTCTTAACGCCTCACGCCTTATCCCGTACAAGCCATTCTAATAGTTTTATCTTCAATAACCACTGTTCCTCACTCTGGGTTTCGACAAAGAGTTCTTGGAAAAGGGGGGAGGGTGGCCATGGGGTAAAACATCGGCTTCCGTTGCAACAGGTCCGTGGTTCGAGCCCTGGCGATTTCGTTACGTTGGGTCGCTGTCAGTCTAATGTGAGCGGCTGACAGAGGACTCACGGCATCCTCGCCCTATTTCGTGTGTGGCAGCACATAAAATTGTCAGATGTCAGTCTTGGGGCCCGTCCTCAATATAGCCTATATTGTGCTGATGTTGGACATTAAAAAAACAACTCAACTCATCTCAACCTCCTTAACCGGTTGAGTTGAGTAGATTTGGTTGCTGAAACCAACTCAACTCAACTCACTCCTCACTCTAAGGTTCGACCAAGAGAACCTGGGAAGAGATTTGATATCTTTGATCTCAATCTCAAGTGAAATTGAGCAGAGCGACCAATCTGAACCCGATCTGGTCTGTTATCGGACAGGTCAGCCTAGGGGCTAATTGTGCTATATTATTATTAGTTCTTTACTTGAAAATTTGCCAACAAGGCAAGGACAAAAAACAAAAACAAAATAGCTATATGAATGTGGGGGGAGGAGTGGGTTTATATACAAATATGCCCCTACTCCTTTCCTCCCAACTATGTGTAACTTCAGTTCAGTCTACTTTTACAGTGCATACGCAAGATGTATTAGACGTTGTTAAGTTAATTTACTTGTATTGATCCTCATCCTTGATCCTAAACCATTTTTTTCTCTTTGTTAATTTCCACTGCATGTATTGATATTTCGATGCATGCATTGATCTCAACATTAATTCGCCAGTGAGTGAATGAGTAATTGTGTTTTTAAGGCAATTCATCACGGTAACGGCCAAATTGTGCCCATGGTGCCCTCAGTCAGTTAATAGTATACATCATACTACAGTAGTAGTATGCAGCGGTGACTCCTGTATCTCTCTGAGTGGTACGACAACGTATCGTTAGTTGACTCAAGTAATCCCACATCCTAACAAACTTTCATCGCCATATCTCTATTTTCACAGACTACAGTACTGTCTCGGTTCGACCCCGAAATCCAGGCGGGAATCAAGCTCCTATTGTGGAAGGTGAGTTAAAAATTAAACCCCACACTTTACATTGCAAAGTGTCTGATATATTTGGTGCACCTACGCTAAGACGTGTAGTTTTATACAGCCCCTGAGGTCATATGTTCCAAGAGGCTTGAATTCAACAAAAATCACCCTCAGCACAAAAATGGGGCGCGGTAACCTTTGGGTAGAACATCGGCTTCCGACGCAGGAAGTCCGTGGTTCGAGTCCTGGAGATTTCGCCCCTTACTGGTGAGGTCGGTGTCAGTTTAATGTGACCAGCTGAAACAGGAGTCATAGTATCCCCGCCTGTCTCTTGTGTGGTAGCATATAAAATTGTCAGACGTCAGTCTTGGGGTCCGTCCACAACATAGCCTATATAGTGCTGATGGTGGACGTTAAACCAGATCAACAACCCCAAACTGCTCCATAAATTAGGGCTCAGAATCCCCCTCCTTTAAGCTGAAATCCCCCTTTTTAAAATCTAGTTCCTCTTTTTTGGTCTCGTTTTCTCCTTTATTTAAATCTGTTTCAAAACATGTTTTCCTCTTTTTTGTAAGAAGGTCCCTGGATCTCAGCCTTTTTTGTGATGGGATATTCTCAGCCCCGATAAATAATAACTATGCCACCCGTCGCCCTGAAATATAACTGTTGTTGAATTGAAGCTCTATTCGGTCAGTATAACTATATAAATGAACCCATGACGAGAATAAGCAAAAAATGAATCCATGACGAGAATAAGCAAAAATGAATCCATGACGAAAATAAGCAATGTTATGCTATTGGTATTTCAAGCGCCCAAATACCGTGTCTCTGTATCTCTTTTCTTGCAAAGACAGCGAGAAATGTATCTGTTTTTTTTTCCCGATAAGGTAAACGTTCCGCATAGTAGTTTTCAGATTTTTGATACATGGCATCATACATGATTTATAATCAGTGAGGACTTACCATCTATCTGTACACATACTTATACGCACACCCGCGCACCCTTTTAAAATAAAGCAAAGTGTCGCTTACCTTTTCCGTTACGGCCTCGTCTTCCGTGTTCTTGGCCTCCGCGTCTGTTTTCCCGTAGCCCTTGTAAATGAAATCGTCCGTCCTGCCCCCTCCATCGTTCTCTCCATCTCCTCTCCTTCTTCCCATATTTCCTCCTTGTCCAAGTCTTGCCCTTGCAACTTTGCCTCACTCGCTGTCTCATCTGGGTCGATCTTTTCCAACGTGTCATCAAACTTTTCACTCGATTTGTCGCCAAACATGTCGCCGGATTTGTCCCCAAACCTGTCATCCAACCTGCCATCCAACGTGTCGGTCAAAGTGTCGCAAAGCAACACGTCGTCCAGCGAAAGGTCCAGCGCCCGTTCAATGTCCAGTCTGGGGGTCTCCCTGACCGGCAGACGCCAGGTGCACACGTCCGCGTAGTTGTCCAGAAAATAGCCCTCTGACCGGTCCACTTTGAGGTCAGTATCGTAGGTGGTGCCTCGGACTTCTCGACCTTCGGGGGGGCGCTCTGCCTCATGCTCACCGTTTGCGTTGCTGTAGTAAGAACCGTTGTCACCAGCATCCTTGTTGGCGGAGTGAGATTTTGATACCAGCAGGGAGGAGGACGACGAGTGGTCAAGATGAGGAGATGATGAGGCTGTATGTGCCGCGCTGTTTGCAGCAGTCCCCGAGCCGGGTGTGGGATTAAGTTGGTGATGGGGGAGTATCTTCTTGCCGAAGGAGTACGCCTTGGAGGAGAATTTGGGCATGCTCGCCTTGAACCGGTTGTAGCTTTGGGCTGCTCTTTCTTCAGCCTCACTGTGCATGTTGTTGTTGTTGTTGTTGTTGTCCGGATAATGATGAGGATGTTGTCGTTGGTGCTGCTGGAACCGCGGGCTGTACACGTCGCTAACCACAGAGCTCGCGCCGTCGTCCATCCCGGCCGAGGACGTGGAGAGAACGTCCCCGGAGCTCAGCCTGTGACGTCTCTCGGCCAGCCTGTCCAGGAACGGATCAGTAGTGACAGTGGTAACGTCCTGACGAAATATCCCAGCCCCGTACGTCCTGAGCGGGAACGTCTCGTCCTCGGCAAGGTCATGGTCATAGTCATTGTCCTCTGTGTTGCCATGGCGATGACGGTAACCATAACCTCCACCGCGTCCTCCTTGTGAATTTTCTTCGCCTTCCTCCTCCTCCTCCTCTTCCTCCTCGTTCTCTCCTTCGCTCACGCTGGACACATGCTCGTCATCTGCGTCGCCGGTGTTGTCGGCGAACTGGCTCGTACCGGTTCTACTTCTAGCCCTGCCCTCTTCGTCACTCATCCTGCCCTCGTCCTGCACGGCGTCGAAGAACTTCTCCCCATTGTCATCTTCTACAACATCGGTGGGCTTTACCGCCTCCGCTGCGCCCTGCTTCTCCTTCTCCTCCTGCTCATCATCTCGTGACCTTGACTTCAACGCGGGCATGGCGGTGGACGCGGGGGGCGGGGCTGGCGCGAACAGGACCTGACCTACTTCCAGCGTGATGGGCGCCACGAATGGAAGTCCCTGGTTGGCGTCGTCATCATCAGGTCCTTCCAGATCTTGTCCACCCGAACCATCACTTGAATCTTTGCCCGCAACACCCCCAGCATTGGCTTTCTCAGGTACAACGCTACGGTCGCTAACCTCCTCAATGTCCTGAAATTTCCCGTCTGATAGGCCAGAATTAGAACTGACACGCCTCTCTCCTCCGCTAGCCCCGCCTCCGCTACCAGCCCCGCCCACCACGCTATAGCCTCGGCCACGCCCCCTGACCTCGCCGGCTTGTGTGTTGCCCTTAGCCCCGCCTACAATGTCACTGTCAGCGTCTGTGTCAGCAAGCCCCGCCTGTTTCTCTCTGGTCTCCACGTCCTGCTTCTCCATGGAGATTCCCTCGGCGGCGAGGCTGTCCTCGCTACCCCGGCTCTCCTCGACATCATCATCGCCGCCATCGTCGCTGGCGTAACTCCCTCTCCTGTCCACAGCTCCCCGCCCCGAGACGTCTTCCAGATCGTTGGTGGACATGGGCGCTGCTGGTGGTGGTGTCTTTGGTTTGTGTTCGTCTGGCGTCTCTGGAACAAGGGGAAAAAAAGGGGAGGGGGAAGGGCGGGGGATATATATTTACTTTCACATAAACTACGAGCTAACAGTGTGCATTAAGAAGGTTCTAATACAGCTTTTGCGCATTTGGGAAAAACGCAATCAAAAGTTTGGGGTATAACCTAAAATTGATTACGATGTGTCACTGAGACGTCTTCCAGATCGTTGGTGGACATGGGCGCTGGTGCTGGTGGTGGTGTTTTGGCTTTGTGTTCGTTTGGCGTCTCTGGAACAAGGGGGAACAAAAGAAGGGTTGGGGGTGGAGGAAGGGGTGGATTTATATTTACTTTTACTCAAATCACGATCTGACAATGTGCATTAAGAAGTTTCTGTCTACAATTTTGGTGCTTTTGAGAAAAGCGCAATGAAAAGTTTGGGTTGTAACATAAAATTTCGGACTAGATCATTGATTAGTTATTACGATGTGTCTTTTGTTGTATTACTCGCCTGCCAATCTCTATCGTTACTATTTTAATGATTCTTCCGTTGAGATGCAGTATTTCCAAGATGCCATCTCTAATTCTAACACAACTGCAGACAGAGACCTTTTTGTTTCATCTCACGAAATGCAGGTTGGACCTTAGTTTATTTATCCCTTCTGTCACTCCTAGCTGAGTTAAAGATAAGACATTCAGACAAACAATAAGGCACTGAGATAAAACAGACTTATTGTCTTGTCAGTGTGTCAACAAGATAAGGGACAAGACCAGGGCCTGTCTGAAACACAGGTCGATCGAAACGATTTGAAGTGCTTCCTGGAAAAAAATATACCGAAGTTCTCTTTGCTCTTACTTTCTATGATCTCCCACTGTATTGCTGTCTCATTCTTTCTTTTTCCGTATACTCATAGCTTTCTTGTTTGTCTGTGTCTTTAGTGTGCCTCTCTCCCCTTTCTCCCTCTCGGTTTCTCTCTGTCTGTCTGACTCTCTCTCTCTCTCTCTCTCTCTCTCTCTCTCTCTGTCTGTCTGTCTGTCTGTCTGTCT
>RQTK01000924.1:117318-133069 GCA_003991915.1 Elysia chlorotica
CTCTCTCTCTCTCTCTCTCTCTCTCTCTCTCTCTCTCTCTCTCTCTCTCTCTCTCTCTCTCTCTCTCTGTATATGTGTGTCACACTTCCTTATGGTTCCAGAAGAGCTTTCAGATAGTGAAAAAGATTGAACAATGAATTCGTCGTCTTTTAAGCCAATGGCTAATCTCTCACTTTCCCTCTTAATATTGTATCTTTTGCACAAACGCACGCTGATGTCTTTGATTTTTATTTAAAGTTTTAAAGCATTTAAAACTAGACAAATTACTATTTGAAATTTCCTTGTCACCTTTTGTTGTGTTCAGATGGTAGACATACCGAGTTCTTTAAATTAAATTTATTTCTCCTCTGGTTGGTGGTGTCAGTATGAGAGAGAGAGAGAGAGAGATAGTGTACACACTGTCAAGGGGACAAATACTTGTTCCTTTATTTTTTTTTAGTGCAAAAACTATTGACACATACATGCAATCTTGGCTGATAATTTACAAGGGTTGATAAGGGTTTTCCTTTGAATTGCATTGTATATTGCAAGTGTGTCTTTGACACATGATCGTGAACTCTTAATTTGCCAGAACAAAACAAAAACAAATATTAATAAAGTGTTTTCTTCTTTTGTTGTCAAATCAGGCCATTCAAATTGTATAATTATAATATGAAGCAGTTTCTAAAAATCCCCATACTAATTTGTTACTATCATTTCTTTGATGTTCGGTTTTCTCTTATCTGTCTTCTCTTATCTGACCTTGTGAGACAGTGCCTTAGAGGTCCAATTCTAATTACTGATTTCCTCGCTGTTTTTCCCCCAGCCTCTCGTTGGTTAGGTCCACTAATATGAAACAGTGTCCAATCTTAATCTCTCATTTTTAATATCTCGTTTTACCAGATTCACTAATATGAAATTTTTAATAAGATATTTGTAATATCTCTTTGACCAGGTTAGTAATATGGTCCAGTGTCCCATCTTTATCTCTCATTTTTTAAAATCACGTTTGACCAGGTTCACTAATATGAAACAGTGCCACAAGTCCCATCCTAACCCCCAATGTCCATCGCATGTCCAATGACCAGGTCCACTGGTGGCTGCAGCAGGCACAGACGGTGGTCCAGGTGGCAGCGCTCATAAACCTCCTCGTGTTCCTCAGGAAGGGCGTGTACCTGACCCTGGTGGAGAGGCTGCTCGGGGTTCGATCCCTCTTCCCTCAGAGACAGGGGATGCGGCAGGTGAGATCTTAGTCTTAGAGATAGATGGTTGTGCTTTTCAAAGTAATGTTTTTGTTTTTTTAGGTAATCGAGGATTCATAGAATGATGATGCTGGTACAGAATGAATAGTCCATGTCATTGCAATGATTGTCAAGAGACTAGGAGTCTCAATAGGAAGTTTGGAAAGCTGGTTATTGTTGTTGCTGTTACTCTTTAGTCCAGTGGTTTCTAAGCTTTCACTTTTTTGCATATATATATTATAGTGAATTAACGCGTATGAAAAAAAAACCAAATTGATATTTAATGTTTGTCAAGAGGCAGAGCAAAACGAAAGAGCAGTGTGATTTTTCTTAATATCATCATCATCATCATCATCATCATCATCATTATCATGTTGGCTTGTTGGTAGTGTCTGACATAGCCTCCCATACAATCTGCCTGAAGAGCTCTCTGTCTTAAGAGATCCTTCGTGCCTCACTGCACTTCCTTTGTAGCCAGTCGCTGATGTCATCCATCTACGTTCTTATAGGTCTGCTCTGTCTTCGTCTTGCCCCCAGCTTTGCTTGTAGGATATGTCTTTCCAAACTGTCATGTCTTTTGAGTTGCCAAAAGTATTTCAGTTTCCTTTCTTTTCTGGTATTCAAAAGCTAATATGGGGCTTACACACTATTTATTTAAACCTGTGTGCATGTGATTCGTGGAATCCAGATCTAGATAATTGTTATAATAGTAATAATAATAATTATATATATTTAAATATTTAAACAGTTCTTGCATATTTCCCATTGCCACATAGTGAAGAGTGGACAATTACAAGAGCAGGTGAAAAGAAACTGTTTAATTATAATGTATTGGTTACAACTAGAAAAAGGAAACTGTGTTCTTTTGAATTAAGATGCAACAGAAAACTGAGTTCCATGGACAGAACACAAACGAAATGACGACATATTAAAAAAAACTTAAGATAAAACCATATTAGCTTTTGAATACCAGAAAAGAAAGGAAACTGAAATACTTTTGGCAACTCAAAAGACATGACAGTTTGGAAAGACATATCCTACAAGCAAAGCTGGGGGCAAGACGAAGACAGAGCAGACCTATAAGAACGTAGATGGATGACATCAGCGACTGGCTACAAAGGAAGTGCAGTGAGGCACGAAGGATCTCTTAAGGGGGGGGGGTGGCGGCAAACTGGCGCAGGTAGTAGAGCTTTTGTTAGCGTGGCAATTGTTAGGTCCCTGATTTGAATGAATTAACTGTTGCTTGTTGTAGCAAATTTAGCCCAATTAAGCACATATCTTTATTAATTCTTATCTTTCTTTTATTAAATTTGTTTATTATGGATGCATTATAACGAATGTTCCTGTTTAACAAGAGGAGACTTGATTTCCATGCTTACTTACATACAATGACTTAAAAAGATATCCCCCCAGCACACACATATACACAAACACACACGCCCCTGGTTTGAATGAATTTACTATTGTTTGTTTGTTTTTTTTTTACAAAATCTTGCCTTTTGTAGCAAATTCAGCCCAAGTAAGCATCTTTAACCATTGTCATTTTTTAACAAAAATTTTTTTTATTATTGTATTTGAAATAAAATGGATGCTTTTGCTCGATAATTGGCCGAAATGGGTTTCCATGATTCTTACACTAAAAAACAAATTAAGAACAATAATCATCCTGTCCCCAACACACACACTCATTTTCTCTGCCCTCAGGATAACCTAAAAATATTCTCCCCCATTACACACACACACTCACATAAACACACACTCATTTTCTCTGCCCTCAGGAGTTCCTGTTCTTCCTGCTGCCGCTCATCAACTTCCAGAGGATCAAAAACTCCGCGAGGCGCTGGCTGGGGTCAAAGGTCGGGGCCGAAGGTCACGCAGCGAGGGGTCACCTGAAGCACCGGACGAGATCTGACCTCATGACCTGCGCCGTGTGTGACCAGTGGCCCGTGCTGCCCAGGGAGATCGGCTGCCGTCACGTCTTCTGCTACTATTGTATCTCTGTAAGTTAGTCTTACTCTAAGTACGGTACATCTTCTGCTACTATTGTATCTCTGTAAGTCATTCTTACTCTAAGTACGGTACATCTTCTGCTACTATTGTATCTCTGTAAGTCGGGGGGCGCAGTGGTCTAGGGGTAGAACATCGGCTTCCGACGCAAAAGGTCTGGATTCGAGCCCTGGCGATTTCGCTCCCTACTGGTTGGGTCGGTGTCAGTATAATGTGACCGGCTGAGACAGGAGTCATGGTATCCCCGCCTGTCTCGTGTGTGGCAGCACATAAAATTGTCAGACGTCAGTCTTGGGGCCCGTCCACAATATACCCTATATAGTGCTGCTGTTGGACATTAAACCAACCCAACAACAACATCTCTGTAAGTTATTCTTGATTACCGTCAAATCTTCTGCTACTATTGTATCTCTGTAAGTTAGTCTTGGTTACGTCAAATCTTCTGCTACTATTGTATCTCTGTAAGTTAGTCTTGGTTACGTCAAATCTTCTGCTACTATTGTATCTCTGTAAGTTATACGGTAAAATCTTCTGCTACTATTGTATCTCTGTAAGTCAGTCTTGGTTACCGTCAAATCTTCTGCTACTATTGTATCTCTGTAAGTCAGTCTTGGTTACATCACATCTTCTGCTACTATTGTATCTCTGTAAGTTAGTCTTGATTAACATATTTCTGTAAGTCAGTCTTGATTAACATATTTCTGTAAGTCAGTCTTGATTAACGTATCTCTGTAAGTCAGTCTTCTGCTACTATTGTATCTCTGTAAGTCAGTCTTACTCTAAGTACGGTACAACCACTGTATATACCCTTTACTTTCAACCAATCTTTTTAGGCACAACTTTCATGCTTTTATCACTCGGAGAGGTACAGGCATCACCACTGCTACTAGTATAATGTTTTAACTGTCTTAGGACATCATGGGCACGATATAGCCGTTACCATGCTGAAGTGCTGTAAAAACAAACTCATTCAAGTACGGTACATCCATCTTTTGCTTCTATTGTATCTCTGTGGTATCCACGCTCTGTCTCGTGTGTGGCAGCACATAAAATTGTCAGACGTCAGTCTTGGGGCCCGTCTACAATATAATCTATATTAAAGCCTATATTTTCTTCATACTTGCATGCCATTTGTACATATTGTGTAATTCTTCATTTCAGTTGGGACTTCAATATTCATAGCCATTTTGTAAGTTCGTCAGTTTGTAAGAAGCAGAGGAGTCTTCAAACATGAAGTTCCAGATGAAACAAAAGAAGAAGACGAAGAAAAAAAAAGAACAAAGAAACAAATTAGAGATTCAGAAAGTTTGAACTTCATGAATAAAACCCCTTTTTTCTCCATGTCTGTCATTCTCCTCAGGCTAACGTGGCTGCCGACCCAAACTTCTCGTGCCCGCAGTGCGAGTTCCCAGTGGGCCACCCCTCCAACATCCAGGTGGCCGCGTCGCACATCAACCCTCAGAACACACACAGCGCAGCCTCGTAGCAGACGCCACTCAGTGATGCTAATTTTTCTAAAATTTACGGATATTCAGTTATAAAAAAAATTTGGCAAGTCAAAGTTCTGCGAGAGTCTGTCAGAGGATTATGCCTTGTGATCCAATATGCTGTGACGCTGTTCGCCAGGGGTTCAAAAAATTATGATGAAGTTGGCATCGCTGGCTACTGTATGTGTTTACAGACTATAGCAGACGGTGTAAAATTATCGTCAGCGCAGACTTTGATTTAATGAGAGATTGCCGGCGGAAATCTGAGAATATGTATTGACAGTGTGCTGCAGCTTCAAGCTTAAGAGGACTAAATAACTTACTAAGCTAACCCTGAAGCAGATGCAACTGTCTTGTTCACAAACCACTGCAAGCAGTTTAAAATCATTGTCAGGGCAGACTTAGATTTAATGAGATTGGCGGCGGAAATTTGAGAATATATGTATTGACAGTGTGCTGCAGCTTCGAACTTGAGAGAACTTACTAAGCTAACCCTGAAGCAGTTGCAACTGTCTGTGTTCACATGCCTGTGCAAACAGTTTAAAATTATCGTCGGCTCAGACTTTGCTTTAGTGAGAGTTTGCCAGCAGAAATTTGGGAAGATGCATTGACAGCGGTCCTGCTAGTTTCAAGCTTTGTAAACGAACTAAGCAAGCTAACGCTCGGAAACTGTCTACAGATCATAGCAAGCAGTGTAAAATCATTGTCGGCTCAGACTTTGATTTAACGAAAGTTTGCCAACGGAAGTCTAGGAAGATGCATTGAAAGCAGCGCTGCTAGCTTTAAGCTTTTGTGAACTAAACAAGCAAGCTAACTCTCGGAAACTGTCTACAGATCATAGCAAGCAGTGTAAAATTATTGTCAGCTCAGACTTAGAGTTAGGCTTGATGCGAGTCACCAGTGGAAATCTGAGAAGATGAATTAACAACGGGGCTGCTAGTTTCAAGCTTTTGTGAACTCAGGATAGAGGAAAAATGGTCTCAACTTTTCTTTATCGGGGCGGAGATGCAATTTTTGAGTGATAATGCTGCAAGAAACACTCCTGTCTTCAGATCCGATCTGTGTGATATGATAGAAAACCAAAGTATGCAAATGTTCCCACGATTCTATGATAGTTCTATAGATCATATCTCAAACAAGGCAAAACCACATTTTTCATTAAAACAAAAAGCAAAGGTTCCTCTCATTAATTTGTCATCAATAGAACCTTTAGTTTTAAACAAGTCCTTAACATTTTGACCATGAAACCAAGCAGCAAAGATTCTTATCTGCTGTTCTTGTTTTAACAATACAACATTTAGCTTTAAACAAGTACATGGCATTTTGACCAAGGCGTGGGTTGATTATAATAGCGCACATTTTTATATAAAATAAATCAGGGTTTAATTTAAACAAGGTTTTACAGATTTTTCAAGTAAGTAAATAATTTGAAGCAAATTTTGGGTGTTGAGACTTTGAGAACAAAAAAAGTAGGTCTTACTCTTAGATAGATCTATAAATGGAAAGAGGGCATTTTTTTTTGTTTTCCGTCATATTTGTGAATTTACCAGGGTTTTTATATTAAGTGGATATCACTGAAAAGCTTTTACGTGCAGATGTCCAAGATGGTTTAGAAACCTTTATGGTGAACCATGATAACTAAACAGATACATGTAGATATCCTTTGATATGTAACAAAAATGAATTTTGTGCAGCATTTCATCAAAGCAAATTGCTAAATTTCTTATTTGTAATTTTTTTTTGTAGGACTTTTTGTGTAAGAAACTCTTTGTTATGTTATGTTAATTGCTCATGTAATGATATTATTCAACAATTACGTATTGATGTAAAATGCTTTAAATAATGTGTTCATTTCATTTATGTTACTTACATAATTAAAATTGATATGGTTGTGTGAGATCACAGACAAGACAAGCAGTCAATGAGTGATGTTGTTGTTGAGTTGGTTTAACATCCAACGTCAGCACTATAATATTAGGCTATAATTCAACGACTGATGCTACTACAAGTACTAATAGTGAAAGGCTGTAGTAAAAATGTACTTGTATATGTAATACTCAGCAGTGGCTACAGATTGAAGCGATTAAACTACTTTTCATAACAGTGGTATTGTATGGCTACAGGAGTTACGGTATCCCCGCCCTGTCACTTGTGTGGCAGTACATACAATTGTCAGATGTCAGTCTTGGGGCTCGTCCACAATATAGCCTACACAGTGCTGATGATGGGCGTTAAACCAACTCATAACCAATAATCTCATAAAGAAGATTTGTTTTCTTGGTTGTGTCATAATTTATGAAAAAAGTATAATTATATATGCATTGAAACTTTCCTATTCAAATTATTGTTTTTAAATAAGATTTATGTTCACAATGCTATAAATTTCTGATTGTGTACACCCCACAGACCTACATGTTTCAATTTTAATAAATTTTTATATTATGATCTATACTTTATGGGTTTGGGTTGTATGTTGTGAACGATCAAACTGAGACGTCAGATGTATTTAAACCACCCATCACATTAACCAAGTATACTTGGTCAGCCCAATACTTTTTTGAAGATTATCTTGTAGGTCTTATTATGACTTGAAACAAGGTGGGGATACCATGACTCCTGTCTCAGTCAGTCACATTAAACTGACACCGACTCAACCAGTAGGGAGCGAAATCGCCAGGGCTCGAACCCGGACCATTTGCGTCGGAAGCCGATGTTCTACCCCAGGACCACCGCAGCCCCCCTCCGCGGCAGGTTACCCTAGAGCTCTAAACAACAAACACAAATATCTACGTAATAAAACAACACAAAGAAGACACGCGTGTAGTAGTGTGTAACATAAATGTATTATTCCATATCATCAACATAATATGGCAAGATACAAAATGTACATTTTCCAGAGACAGCCCTAGTGAGTGCAACTCTTACAGGTTAATACTAGAGTCTAGGTCGCCCCGTTAGAAAATAAATCTCCCGCAAGTTATTACAGTAGTACTAGTAGAAGACCTTTATGCTTTGGGTATTCAATTGTTCATGTATTTTTTATAATGATTATCAACATAGGGGAAATAATTTGAAAATAAATCTCCCGCAAGTTATTAAAGTAGTACTAGTAGAAGACCTTTATGCTTTGGGTATTCAATTGTTCATGTATTTTTTATAATGATTATCAACATAGGGAAATAATTTGAAAATAAATCTCCCGCAAGTTATTAAAGTAGTACTAGTAGAAGACCTTTATGCTTTGGGTATTCAATTGTTCATGTATTTTTTATAATGATTATCAACATAGGGGAAATAATTTATATTAATTTTATATCATAGTATGAAAATAACGTCAAACATCAAATCAACACCCTGGTGGTCCCTGTTCATGGTAATAAGGTAATGGGTAATATGGTATTCATGGTAATGGGTAATGACTCGGAACTAAAAAAGTTAAGAAATCTTACGTAGGTCTTAAGAGTATTACTTTAAACTATAAGGGGCTATTCAAATACATTTTAACAGTAATTAACACCCAATGGTCGATGGCTTTTGTTAGAATAGTATTAAGAGATAGAGAAAACATTTGCAGTAAAGGGAGGAGGGAAAGGGGGGAGGGGATTAAAAGATCCCAAAATAAGTGTAATAATGATATTTGAACGGCCGTAAAGCATAATATGATGGTAGTTAATTAAAAGTAAGTTGTTCGAAGAGATCAGCAATCAAGTTTTTATAAGAAAGTCACAGAACTAGTGGTATATGGTTAGCAATCATTTTCCTGACACCTTAACTCATAAAAAACCCCTAGAAATTAGCATTATTAGCAAGCATGATGTAAGGAAGCCAATAAAAATAATAATAATAATAATAATAATAATAATGATAATAATAATAATAATAATAATCATAATAATAATAATAATAATAATAATAATAATAATGTAATAATAAAAACACTATAAACCATTCGAACAAAGTCAATATGTCAATAAGAGTAATTTGTCAAAATTTACACAAACAAAAGTGATGTATGCTTATAAATTATAATGTTGTGAAAAGAGTTAATGTTAATATCGTTGTTTATGAATAACTTATCTGAAACAAATAATATTAAAGAAAATGTTTATTTTATTTTTTTTAAAGGAAAACACAAGTGTCCTATGTGTGGGTTCAGTAAGTGATCAAGGGGCAGTAACTGCGATGAAAAACGTTACCACTGCTTTACATTTATTTGTTTATGCTACATGTACCATTTTTTGTTGTTGATTTGATTGCATCATTGTTAAAAAATTTAACCTGGCTCCCATTGCCATAAATAATTAAGATGCATTAAACTAGAATTTCAGAAGAAAAAAAAACAAAAAAATTATTATGTGAATTAAGTTATGGAAATAATTATAAGCAAATATTAATTTTTATAGATTTATCAAAGTAAATGCACAAAATTAAAATTGTACAAAGTTAAAATTGCACAAAGGTCCCACGTCTGAAACAATATCAGGAAAATGGGTAAAAAAATTTATGAAAAGTTGATAAATGTACTAATGATAGCATGTGGCGATATTTTGTGTAAGAATCTCAGTATTAGAGAGTTGGTTAAATAATACTATCAAGTTCAACTGAGCCACACCCAGGCAGGTTTAGGATGCGGCATTGATGAGCAAATGAAAAAACAACAATAAAAAGAAAACAACAAAAACAAAACCCTATTTATACATCATTATCTTTAGCGTGATCTCATAATAGTCTTGTTTGGTTGTAATACAAATCAAGATGGCAAGTGGACCCCTTGTTATTAAGAGTTCACATTATCTGTAATAGTATGCCTCTATGTAATCTCAGAGGAAACCTCGTGATTCGAATTGTTGAGATTGGATCAAAACTTTGAATCAAGAGGATTTGAATGATAAAAGTGGGCTTACATGATCCACAAAATAATTGCGAAAAAAAATAGACAGCTGGTTACCTTACTTGAAAAGTTGCATTTATGGGAATTTCCTTTTGCTTTTTTTTCAGTATCTTTCCTTATCCCAACCCTAATTTTTTCTGAAAGCACGTCTTGTGCAGCAATAATCATTGACAGCTGCGTGATCGATAGTACTTTTGTGTTGCCTATTGATAGTGCCTAGTTTAAATCGAGAGAATCAAACAGGAAAGACTTTCAAATATGAGTCAGATTCTAACCAACCCAAAGAGATTAAGAAAAAATAAATTGTTTTTACGAGAAATTCGAATCGATAGACTTAGTTTTTTTTTTCCGTTTTCTACTGCAAGTTCCAAACCACTGATATTCATCTCGATCCATCTAAAAAGATGGACACCACACTGATTTAGTTTCCATCTTGTCAGGAGGGTTTATACTTTTAACTTTTCATATCAGAGAGAAGGATTAAAAAAATAAAAAAATAAAAAAAAACAACTCATGGGGAATTTTTTGTTCTCTTTATGGTAATATCATTTAAACATGGAGGAGAAAGGAGGAATGGGGATGATTGCAAGTATTAATTTGAGACAATAAAATCAACAGAAAATGTAAAATTTTAATTATCTGAATGATTAAAATCCCAATCTATTTATAGATTTTATTAAATAGTAAATATTATGTAAGTAAAAAAAAAAACATGAACCTTCACAAGGCAGCAGACCTCATGAAGGAGTTTAAAGCATCGTAACAACTTGTGACATTAGTCATACAATGTCCTATATCAGTTCTAAAAAAACATTTCATAAACAAAATAGAGCATTATACGGCGACTGAGGAGATTAATTGTTTGGGAAGATTGCAAGTTAGTCTGAGAGTGAGAAACGCCATCATTTCATACCAGTTTGCTAGACATGGATTTCACTTGAGTAACTCATTTGCTCTGTTTCCAGAACACTTTGAATGAACAAATCAGAATCCCCCTCAGAAACAAGGGCTAAGTGACATTTGTTTCATAAGGCACTTAGTATTACTCAGTTTTGCTTTGTTTAATACGTGGGAGAGTTGTAAAGACAGAAAGAGAATTACAATTACAATATTAATAATTATATAAAATACAGCATTTTAAAACATTTAAAAGAATCAAAAATCAAGAATCAAGAACATACCCAAGTCTGTACAAATTTGTCCCTTAAGTTAAATAAAAAGTGGTTGCGGGCATGTTATGAATGTAAGTTGAAGAAAGTTAGAGTTAAATATTTCATAAGGATACCATACAAATTGAAAAAAATAAAAGGCATGGATGTAGCAGAATACCGTCATGTACAAAGTGAAAGACATTAACATTAGTATCACAAATTATAATATTATGTCTGTAAATAGCAATCTATTTAATTACAAGAGTTTTTTTTGTTTTATTTATTTTATACAGCATCAACTCTCACATGATGAAATATTTTTTAAATCAGCTTTAGTGGGTCAAATCTTGCATTTGTGCACGGAAATTGCATACTTGTCTCTTTACAAAATTTGACAATTGTAAGTATACAAACTTTGGATTGATCTCTAAGGCAACTGACAGTGGTTTTACAATATGAGTTTTATAACCAACAGGAAAAAAAAAACATTGGGGAAAAATTGCTGACGAAAACAAACCTTGCATGTTTATTTTCAATCATTCTTTAAGAAGTAAGATATTTTTTTTGTGTGAAATATAGATTGACTAAATAAACGATTCTGAACTGCAGCCTAGGGAAATACACATTGTGCCCTGGGCCAGGTATAATTACCTCCCTTGTGACTGTAGAGTTAGCTATAGCTCAACATGGCTGACAAGTGTATTCCAACATTGTCTGTTGATGGTAAACTTCATTTTGACAAACTTTTACCATAGCCTTGTAATGTTCTCTCTTTGAGTATTATGTTTTAAGATGGCTTTGGCACCTGAGCGTCCTTACGAAGAAACCGAGACTGAAAGTAAAAACTTCATTTTTACAAACTTTTACCTTAGCCTTGTAATGTTCTCTCTTTTGTCTAATTTGTTTCCTGAGCATCCCTAACAAGAAACCAAGACTGAAAGTAAAAACTTCAATTTGACAAACTTTTACCGTAGCCTTGTAATGTTCTCTCTTTGTCTCTTATGTTTTAAGATGGCTTTGGCACCTGAGCGTCATTACGAAGAAACCGAGACTGGAAGCAAAGTTCAAAGAATTAAGATTCAGTGCTTTAGAGTCCTCTGGTGATACTAGAATACTATGGCGTAGGACATAACCATTTTATAGGGAAAAATTATTGTAGATAGTGCACAGAGCAGGCCCGCCCTAGATTTATATTTAAATTATTATTATAAAAGAAATTATCGATACATCAAACGACATATGAGTGAATAAGTGAACATTTCGTTATAAAACTAAAAATTCTCCTAGTCAATTATAGACATGTCTTCCCCACAAGTTAGAAGGACCGTTTTGAACAGGGCGAAGTCTTAAACAGTTAACCTTGTCCACGACCTTGAGTTTTAGTAGTAAGACGGGAATAATAATCGTTAAAATCTATACAAGTTTGAGCCGAGTCCACCAGGGTTGAAATACTGACGCGCTCAGAAACAGGCATAATAATAATAATAATAATAACGTTGATAATCAATAAAAATCTCTATGTATAAAACTAGTCTGAGCAAATTGCGGGCTGAGAGGCATATAATATCTGTAACTGCAAAGAGTCGGGCGGTTACAATATTTTGCCTCTCGACCCGCGAAATGTCCACCAGCGTTGAGATATCTTTGCGCCTAGAAACGAGAAGAATATTTTATAATATTTTATAAACAATAAAAATCTCCATGACACTAGTTTCAGCGAACGTCCACCAGTGTTGAGATATCTTTGCGCCTAGAAACGAGAAGAATAATATTTTATAAACAATAAAAATCTCCATGACTCTAGTATGAGTGAACGTCCATCAGCGTTTGAACCACCTACACCACCGGAAACAGCAATAATAATAATAACGTTGATCACCAACACAAATCTCTATTATTAGTATTAACCTAGCTTGAGCAAATGTCCGTCAATTTGAATCAGCGTTGACCGATGACGAATGACGGATGACAGATCACGAATCACGGATGTCGGATGACAAACGTCGGATCACGGATCACGGATGCCCTACGTGTGGTATCACTGGATGTTGACAAGAACCTCCGTGGGCGGGGGTCGGCGATCCATCGAGGCCGAGGCCGTCAAGGAGGAGATAACCTCGTCTTGGCTGACCGGGGGCCAGTCCTGGGCGCTGATCTCCTGCTGGACCAGCTTGTACTTGCTCTTCTCGACCCGCTTGATCCGGTCGATCCGCTTGTAGAGGCACTTGAGCCAGCCGCTCTCCATCACCACCCACTGGTGGGGGGAAAATAGTGACACAAGAACAGGTTTTTCAATGTGCGATCGGAAGATTCATGGATTTTCATAGCAGAGATATGACTAAACACGCAAAAAATTTCATGGGAATACAAAAATCAAATACATTTTCTAGTGATCATCTTCATAAGTGGTCTAAAACACTTGCAGCACATCAATATTTGCAGCAAATTGACTATAGTATACAAATTTGGGCTGTCAAAAACAAAACACACACCCTTCGGATACTTATCTTGATCAAAGAAAACATTGTGTTATATTATCCTTTGGAAAGAGGATACATTTATCTTTTTCAAAGACACATGATCTTCATGTTGGGAGATATTACAGTGGGAACAGGTTATATTCTGGGGTGGAACATCGGCTTCCAATGCAGGAGGTCCATGGTTCGAGCCCTGACAATCTCGTCCCCTACTGGTTGAGTCGGTGTCAGTTTAATGTGACGGCTGAGACTGGTTAGAAGTAGGCGTCAAGTGATAATTCAAACAACAAAATATGATAGGCTTTTGTGGGATTCCAACACTCTCCTTATAGATGCACTGGCACCAAATCGCCTTGCTACACGAGAGAGCATAGTTTATACCACTAGACCACTGCGCTCCCTGTCTCTGTCTCTGTGTAGCAGCATGGGAAAATTGTATGATACACGTCTCGGAACCCATCCATAATGTAGTCTAGTTATGAATATTAGCTATTAAAAAACCAACCAACTAGTAAACAGAGCTGAGTTGAGTTGAGTTGGTTTAACGTCCAACATCAGCACTATATAGACTATATTGTTGACGGACCCCGAGAACAATGTCCGACAATCGTATGTGCTGACACACACGAGACAGGGAGGGGATACCATGACTCCTGTCTGAGCAGGTTACATTAAACTGACACCGACCCAACCAGTAGGGAGCGAAATCACTAGGGTTCAAACCACAAACCTTTTGCATCGGAAGCTAATGTTCTACCCCAGCGCCCCCGAACTAGTAAACAAATCAACCGATAAACAAACCGACCTCGAGAATGCAGGAGAGGATGAAGCAGCCGACCGCCATGGCAAACAGAACCAGTCTGAACTCGAACGGGGTGTGTCTCAACGGCATCATCTGGTGACGGATAGAACAGAACAGGAGACGTGTGTTAGTGCAACAAACATAATTTGATTTATTTAGCAAAAAGCTTCTGATACCAGGTCCTCCAAAATTAATATTATTCAGTTGAGCATTTTACTTTGAAGTCAGACGTTGGCCCAATTTTTTTTTTCATTTCATGGAACAACACAAAAAGGGTTGAACTAGATCCCTATCTGTATAGAAACACAGTTCATTTAAAAAAAAAAAAGATAAACAATTCTGGTTCTAGGACTGATAAAAAAAACAAAAAACAACACACACACAAAAAAACGCTCTGGTTTAAAGAGTTAAGTATATTACTATTTTGATGCTTCTTCTCAACATATTAAACAAAACATAAAAAGTCACATTTCCAACTCAAGCTTGATTGATCCTGGTTACTTCAGAGGTATTGTTTTGTTTTGTTTTTAAGGCATGTCAGCACGGCAAAGCCTACATGATCCCGGTTCCCTTGCAAACAGTCAAATCAGTTCAAACGGTAAAGACTATATCGTGGTTCACCTAACAAACAGTAACTTAGTTCAAACTCAGTTGTTTTGTTTTTACGGCATGTCAGCATGGTAAAGCCTATATGATCCCGGTTCCCTCGCAAACAGTAACGTAGTTCAAACTCACCTGGTTACTTCACAGTTGTTATGTTTTGTTTTTACGCCATGTCAGCATGGTAAAGGCTATATCGACATAACATGGTTCACCTAACAAACAGTAACCCAGTTCAAACTCATTTGGTTACTTCAGTTTTGTTTTGTTTTTACAGCATGTCAGCACACAGTAACTCAGTTCAAACTCCCCTCACAAACAGTAACTTAGTTCAACCTCACCTGGAGCAGCTCGATGAGGAAGTGAACTGGGTCCAGCAGAAGGTAGGACGAGAACGCAAACAGCAGCACCAATGTGACGCTGTACACAACTGGGGAACACACAACAACAACATATACCATGTGAATAGAGCAAACCCAGCTTTGTCTAAAGTTCCTTACCATGACGGCAGAGAAGTCCCCTTGACAATTATTATTGTTGTTGTTATTATTATTATTGTTATTGTTTTTGTTATTATAATTATAATTATAATTATTATTATTATTACTATTGCTATTATTGTTGTTGTTGTTGTTGTTGCTGTTGTTGATGTTGGTGTTCTTCTTCTTCTTCTTCTTCTTCTTTTTATTATTATTATTATTATTATTATTATTATTATTATTATTATTATTATTATCATCATCACTATTAATATTGCTGTTATTATTATTATTATTATTATTGTTATTATTTTTACTATATTATCATTATTATTAACTCGGAGACAAAGTATTTTGCCAGCAATGCCCATGAAATCACACTATTTTAGAAGGTTTTTCCCCCCACCTTTTGAACCAATAAAGATAGAACAAACATTTTCTGATTTGAAAACTTCTGCCTTAAATCTTTCGAACAAACTGCGTGTTTCACCACTTATGCATTCGCAACCATGACTACGTTGTAAAATGATTAATAGAATACCACTAGGGTAACATCCCCACTTTAAAATTATACAACCCTACCAGGCTATCAATGTGTTCTCTCCCCCCCCCCCCCCCCCCCCCGCCCCCTCCGTCC
>RQTK01000924.1:162022-178205 GCA_003991915.1 Elysia chlorotica
CTCCTACTACTACAACCACAAGCCTAGTTATACCGTGCTGACATTCAACAAATCCCAACCCCAACAACTGACCTGTCCTGACCACGACCGCGGTGACCTTGGCCTGGCCGTAGTAGCGCGTCTGGACGATGCGGGTGCCCGAGAACAGCGTGTGGCGCTTGTGGAGCTCGGGGCCGTAGACCTCCTGGTCCTCCGAGTGCAGCAGCGGGGTTTTCGTCACTGGCACGCTCTCCCCTGGGTGGGTAATAATAGAATACGAAATAACAGAATCATTAACAGAATACAGAATCTCGACGGTATAATAACATGAAACAAAACTAATCCCCATGTAGTGTGCGGATAACACCAATGACTCCCCTGGAGGGGTAACAGAATACAAAATACAGAGTTACGACGGTATAATAACATGAAACAAAACTAATCCCCACGTTGTGTGCGGATAACACCAGTGACTCCCCTGGGGGGGGTAATAATAGAATACGGAATACAGAATCATTGACGGTAAAAATTACAGTGAAACAAAACTAATCCCCATGTAGTGTGTAGATAAGACCAGTGACTCCCCTGGGTGGGGGTAATAATAGGATACAAAATATAGAATCTTGATGTTAAAAATTGCCATGAAAAAAAAATAAACCCCAATTATTAAGTGGATAACACCAGTGACTTCCCTGGAGGAGGGTAATAATAGAATACAAAATACAGAATCACGACGGTAAAAATTACCATGAACCAAAATTATACCCCACTTAGTGTGTGGATAACACCAGTGACTCCCCTGGAGGGGTAATAATAGAATACGAAATACAGGATCACGACGGTAAAAATTACCGTGCACCAAAACTATTCCCTCCCACTTAGTGAGTGGATAACACCACAAACTCCCCTGGAGGAGGGTAATAATAGAATACGAAATACAGAATCATGACGGTAAAAAATACCATGAACCAAAACTATTCCCTCCCACTTAGTGTGCGGACATACCAGTGACTCCCCTGGAGGAGGGTAATAATAGAATACGAAATAACAGAATCATGACGGTAAAAATTACCATGAACCAAAATTATACCCCACTAAGTGTATGGATAACACCTGTGACTCCCCTGGAGAGGGTAACAGAATACAAAATACAGAATCAAGACGGTAAAAATACCATGCAACAAAATTATACCCTACTTAGTGTGTGGATAAGATCTGTGACTTGGAAGAAAAAAATGATGAGGATTTTTTTTTTCTGAAATAGTTTTCCGCCAGATTTAAAAAGAAAAAAAAGTGAGATACATTAGTCTTGTGGTATTACAAAGTATATAAATATAATATTATAATCAGTGGGAAAAAATATGGAAACAAAGTTTTCAATAGCTTAAAACATAAAGTGTGACTTAAGCATAATTGCTGCTTGTAATGAAGAAATATCTACAGAAGACCACCATATGCTGGATCAGGCAACCAAACTATAAACTTTATTCACATTTATTATACTTGCCGACTCGAGTTGGTTTCTTAACATTCAATGTCTATGAGCTTTATTGTCGACAGGTACCTTTATTTATATCAGACTATTTTATGTACTGTCAAACAGAGATAAAGGGGGATACCAGTACTCCTGTCTCAACATAGACCCAACCAGTGGGGGATGAAATTGGACATATAAATTTTAAACTGGTCATGCGTTTCAATTGGGAGACCAACCTCTTAACCATTTGTGCCAGTCAGTGACGTTACAGTAAAAACTGATCAAACAGTAACCTCTTTCTTCCTTTAAAAATTTTCAACAACTAATGTCCCTTCATCTACGCTGTACTCCATATCAGGCTCAGAAAGAAAAACCCGTCACTGACCAGTCAACATGCTCTCGTTCACGATGCAGGTGCCGGCGGTGAGCACAGCATCACAGGTCATGACGCACCCGTTTGGCGGGATGGCGATCAGGTCGCCCGGCACTAGGTCGTGTTCAGGTTTCTCTATGTAGCCTGAGAGAGACAGGACGAAACCAAGGGAGCAGGGTTGAAAATGAATACTGGGAGCATTGGAGAATATGTGTAGGAATATTTACAGGGGAATACATTGCTTTGAGATAAGAAAAATTGAGAATTTGTGATTTCTCACTTTGCTAAAATCAAATCAAGTAAAAAAGAAAAAAAAAAAACAATATTAGAGCAGACAAATGTTTATCATTTTCCAACTAAGCCTTGTGTTTTAGGTTTCTTGTGTTAACTTAAATCACATGTAATTGATAGCCCTTAGTCTTAATTTCCTCTAACCTAACCTACTATCAAGGTTATTATAATTATTGTTGTTTATATTGTTTATATTACCATTATTATAACTGTATTATCAAAAAAAAAATTCAGAAACTATGGTACTATGTTTAAGAACAACACTCAAACACTCAAACCCAACACTAAAATCCTATCACAAAAAGTACTGACCGCCATGCTCCGTGCAAACTTTGATGATGATTCCCTCGGTGGACACCATGTCCCTCAGAGTGACCCTTTGCTGGAAACAACGAGAAAAAAAAACAATATTACATCACTGGGTAGCCCTTGTGTCATTCTCTCGTATCCCACCAATATTTTTATCCTTGAATGTTTGCCATGTGTTCTTCCAATCCCATAATCGGTAAAAAAAAAAAAGTGTTTGTCCTATTGCATCTCCTACTGATTGGGTAGGTGACATTTTAATGTCACCATCTGAGACAAGAGTCCAGATCTTTCTACCCTGTCTTGTGTCTGGCAGCACAAAAAATTTCAGACACCAGTCTTGGGGACCGTCCACAATATAGCCTTTACAGTTTGTATTGTAATGAACGTTTAGCAACCAACTGAACTTGACTGTGACAGAACATTCATTTAAAAAAATGAAAAAAGTACAAAACATTTTAGCACTTTCAAGTCTGATGAAGACATAAGGCCCATACCTACGCAATTTGTGTTGTTTTTTAAATTTAGAGCTACACTATACATACTTTTATAGAGCTACACTATACATACTATTTTACAACTACACAATACATACTTTTACATTTTCTTTCTTTCATGCCTTGCAATCAATTTACTACGACAGAGCAGTACACAAAAACTTTTAGACTGTTCTAGATCTGATAACTACAACACAGTAGTGTACAAAAAACCCTCAGACTTTTCTATATCTGATAACTACGACAGAGCAGTATACAAAAAACCTTCAGACTGTTCTAGATCTGATAACTACGACAGAGCCCGAGCCCACCTTCTTGGTCTCCCTCAGGGAGATGGTGATGGAGATGGCGGAGATGAGGAAGATGCAGGCGGCGTAGTAGTAGTAGCTGTCCAGGCCCCACAGAATGATGCTGGCGATTTGGAAGATGTAGAACGGATTCAGCACCTGCGGAGGAGAGAAAGTGAACATGATTGATATAGAGAAACTCTTCCATATGAATAACATGACAAATTTTTGATAAACAGAACAACTAACAGAAAACACTTACATGAGAAAACTGTAAAAAAAAAAAAAAAAAGTGTAACCCATCACCTAATTTTGTTAAATATATATCAGACAACAAATATCATTGTAAAAAAATTGATAAACAACATCAAAACTATGGTACTATGTTTAAGAACATCACTCAAACCCAACACTAAAATCCTATCACATAAAGTACTGACCGCCATGCTCCGTGCAAACTTTGATGATGATTCCCTCGGTGGACACCATGTCCCTCAGAGTGACCCTTTGCTGGAAACAACGAGAAAAAAAAAACAATATTACACCACTGGGTAGCCCTTGTGTCGTTCTCTTGCATCCCATCAATATTTTTATCCTTGAATGTTTGCCGTAACTGTATTGTTCTGATACTGATTATAAATGAGATCTAAAAATGTACCTAGGTCAAAGAAATTCTAGATATTTGAATTATATAAGGAAAAATCAATCTATCCACAAAGGCAAATAAAAAGAAAGAAATTAAAATGCATCATGTCATTGTTCTCTGTTACTTTTGAGTTCAGAACTACTTCTCACATATCTCTCTTTCTCTCTCTCTCTCTGAGATCATGAGGCTTAAGTTAAGAAAGCTCTTAGCTAAATTAAATAAACCAGTTGGTATTTAGCTGAAAAAACTGCAATTGAATATTAGGAGGGTTAATAAATTCCTACCCACTTTTTTGGTAAAGTAAAAGACATTCCATATTTTTTTTTCAGACCTCCGTTTTGGAGCCTGTCCATAATATAGCCTTCATAGTGCCAACAATGGACATTAAACAACCAACTGAACTATGACAGAACATTTATAAAAGAAATTTTAAAAGTACAAAACTAAAGCATTTTTATGTCTGATAAAGGCTTAAAGCTGAAAGCTACACATTTTGTGTTGTTTTGTAAATATAGAGCTGCACTATACATACTATTTTATAGTAACACAATACATACTATTTTAGAGCTACACAATACATACTATTTTAGACCTACACTATATCTACTTTTAAACTTTTCTTTTTTCATGCCTTGCAATCAATTTACTACGACAGAGCAGTACACAAAAAACCTTTAGACTGTTCTAGATCTGATAACTACGACAGAGCAGAGCCAACCTTCTTGGTCTCCCTGAGGGAGATGGTGATGGAGATGGCCGAGATGAGGAAGATGCAGGCGGCGTAGTAGTAGTAGCTGTCCAGACCCCACAGAATGATGCTGGCGATTTGGAAGATGTAGAACGGATTCAGCACCTGCGGAGGGGAGAAAGTCAACATGTTTGATATAGAGAAACTCTTCCTAATCAATAACATGACAAATTTTGTATAAACAGGACAACTAACAGAAAACACTTAGATGAGAAAACTGTAAAAAAAAAAAAAGTGTAACCCATCACCTAATTTTGTTAAATATATATCAGACAACAAATATCATTGTAAAAAAATTGATAAATAACATCACGAAAATATGTTTGCAAATCTTTGAAAAGCAGAACAACTAAAACTAAACACTTACATGAGGAAAAAAAAAAAGTGCAAACCCCCACCTAATTTTGTTAAATACATCAGAAAAAAAACTATCACTGTAAAAGCTGATGAATAACATCACGAAAAAATATGTTTGCAAATCTTTGATAAACAGAACAACAAACACTAACTCGTCACCTAATTTTATTAAATACTTCATTAAAAAAAAACAATTATTGTAAAAATTTAGGAATAACATCACGAAAATGTTTTTTACTAAATACACCAGAGAAAAAAAATATCATTTAAAAAATAGAATCACCACAACTTTTATTGGGATAAGATTTTATGAAAAGTTATTCCTCTTTGCTGGAAGACATCAGAAATGTCCAATAAGGAGAAACGTCATATTGTCATTCTGAAGTAGATTTAAACAAAAAGCTCCATTTGCCCACTGTGTTCTCTTTCAAAGAATAGAACAAGATCTGTTAATTGGTATCACTCACTCAATTTGTTTAACGAGCTAAATAGACCCTACGTAGTTGATTTGGTTTAACGTCCAACATCAGCACTATATAGGCTATATTGTGGAATAACCCCAAGACTAGCGTCTGACAATTTTATGTGCTGTCACACACGAGACAGGGCATGGATACCATGACTTCTGTCTCAGCCGGTCACATTAAACTGGCACTGACCCAACCAGCAGGGAGCGAAATCGTCAGGGATCAAACCACAAACCTGTTGCGTCAGAAGACGATGTTCTACCCCAGGGCCACCGTGCCTTCCAATTGACCCCAGATGAGAGTTCTCATCTTATTGCTTCTTTCTCTCGCACTTAGTGAATTGAAATTCCTAATTCTTTCATTTTTTTAATTACTCTAAAATAAAACGAATAAGACATCAGAAAATCACTCTCCCCCATTTAAAAGTCCTTGATTCATTATTGGAAATGAAAACACCCGAAACCACTTCAAAACTGCTAGTTACAGGAAAATAATCACAACGATAAGAAAAAAAAAATAATGCCAATTATGGATTAACTGACTTCGTTGATGAACAAGTTCCAGTAGGATGGTACATCAATCTCCATTGAATTGAATCCATACAGACGTAACCTGGTGGGGGGAAAAGGAAGAAGTGTCATTTCTATGATTTCTACAAACAAAACAAAAAGAAAACAAAAGGAAGCATTGGGTTGTTTTTTCCATATAGAAATAGAAAAAGCCTAAAAAAGATTAAAATTGTGTTTTATATAAGAGAAAAGGTTAAAAATAATGATTTTTCTAAATGTTGAACTCACATATTATAGGTCACATATTCCATATTTCTGGTTCTCTATAGAAAGAGGGGGGGGGGAGAGAGAGAGACAGAAAGAGTGAGAGAGAGAGACTGAGAGAGACAGACAGACAGAGAGAGAGAGAGAGACAGAGGGAGAGAGAGAGTGAGAGAGAGAGAGAGAGAGAGAGAGAGAGGGAGAGCGAAGACTCAATCCTTCCATCCGGGTTTTAACATTTCCTAGGTTTCTCCAAGGGAATTCTATACGGCTATATTATCATTGAGGACAAATTTATACTACTTCCCACACAGTACCTGAAACAACTCCAAAAAAACAACCTTTCAAAGAATGCTAACATTAATATAAATCTTTATTTTTGTTCTGTTAAACTGTATGTGATATCAGTAATTGATAAGTGAAAAAAAAAACAACTGAACAACAACTATTCAGCCTATTTACTATAAAAGACTTCTTAGATCCATTCAACACTACAATACAAAGATAAAATAGAAAGATTTGAACTTGTTCCTTTTACCTGGCCATCCGCTGCTCGTCCGACATGCCGACCATGACGAGTACCTACCACTCCGTCCACCACGGGCTACTGTCTAGGGACCCCTTCAATCTAAATCTCAAACATATAGTTTATATATATACACCCCATGTCAGCACAGAAATTGCTAAATTGATATTCTTGACAGTTAAAGCAGTGAACTAGAGGAAACAGTGACTCCTTTTATTTCTCTGACTGATAAAAGCATAAAAATCGTGAATAAAATTGATCATTTAAAATTGAAGAATAAATACAATAGTAAAAACAAAGATCCATGAATAGGATTGTCACAGTTAAATCTGTTAAAGTGTTATATACATCAGTATCTTCTAGAAACCTCCGTAGAGTATGCACTGAGAAATAACATCAGAGGAATATCATCTCTAGTAGTTTTAAGATGAGATAGACAAGATTAGATAAGATAAACTTTTTTTTCCAACAAAGCAATGGTATTAACAATTTGGACAACGGCAAACAAAACACATATTAGATTACGAATGAAGCTAAAAAATTCAAACATCAAAACTTTACAGGTTTGAAGATGAGATAGATAAAATTAGACAAGATAAACTTCTCTTTTTTTTCCCTTCAAATGATATGTACTATTTGGAACAACGGAAAACAAAACACATATTAGATTACAAATCAAGCTAAAAAATTTAAACTTCAAAACTTTACACCTAATATCCACTAAACCCCCTCTTTAATATAAACTAAATAAAATTTCATAACCTGTATATTCTTCAATAAATCTTAAGCTAGGTTTCTGAAACAATGCGTTATATAGACCGATCAATTATAACTCATGATAATTATCAAACTCACTCGAGCTTCCGGAAGGATCCCTTCGAGTGGTCCCACACGTAGCGCGTTTTCTGGAAGTCGAAGAAGCGCGCGGCAGCCTCCGAGTCGACCAACCCCGCGACTCCGCCGGGAACGTCATCCTCCTCCTGCCAGGAGGACGTCAGCTGGGCCCTATCGTCGGTAGTCAGGACGTTGCTCGAGTTGGAGTTGTCGTGGGAGTCCGGGACGAGGGTGGCCCCGCTTTGCCCCGACGTGGTGTAGCTCGACAGGTGCTCACTGAGGAGGGAGGGGGAGAGATAGATACATACATAGGGCGGGGTTAGACACTGGACGAAATATTAGTTAAATGTGAATGTCGGCAGTAGAGCTTGGTAATCAATATTCAAGTCAACAAAAAAAAGAAATTCAATTATCCAGCACTGAGAGGGGAGAGAGATAGATATATACATAAGCCGGGGTTAGACACTGGACGAAATATTAGTTAACCCTCTAGTGCCCAGCTCACCAACCCATTGATTGAAAATTCTGATTTTTTTTTTTATAACAGTGTTGAACTATACTCCTAATTACAAATTGAAAAATAAATTTCGAAAAAAAATGAGTTTGGGGCCGATTTCTGGAATGTTGCAAATTTGCAACATTTGGCAGTAAGCATAACACCCCCAATACATAGGCAGGGTGAGACACTGGACGAAATATTAATTAATTAAATGTGAATGTCGGCAGTAGGGCTTGGTTATCAGTATGCAAGGCACCAAAAAAAATAAAAAAAATGCAAAATATGTATAGCGCACTGAACAAACTATTTGTTAAATGTGAATGTCGACAGTAGAGCTTGGTTATCACTATGCAAGCCAAGATTCAATCATCACTATTTGATTATAACTATTATTTTTTCCAAAAAATTTCAAAATATGTATAGCGCAGCTCTGAGAATATTTGTATCGTTTTGTATTCTTAGAGCTGCACTAAGTATACCTATTTTGAATTTTTTTTTGGAAAAATATTAGTTATAATCAAATAGTGATGAATTGATTGTGAATAGTGATGGATAACGCCACATACTGAATGAGGACAATGGGGGGAGGGGGATAATTCTCTTCAAGCCATCCTTTATCCTTTTATGGAAATATTTTCTTTATCTTGAAGTATAGAATCCCCCCTTCCCCACTCAAAAACAATGGTCAGAAAAGACATGGTAATTTTCAAACAATATAATCTTTTTATTCATAATGAAACAGTGATACATGAACCAAAAGATTGTTCAAGAAAAGCCTGCTTTTTTTCTAGGATTGTTAGCACAGTGTTAGATAAGTCGCTGAACCCAATAGGTTAATAGCATACATCATTGTGAGTGAATTAGATTAAAAGTAGAGGTCAGTTTCTTTAAATTAGTGAGTGATCTAAAAAAGAGAGTGGAAGTATTTAACGGTTGCTTGACATGACAATGAAAGTGCCGTGCGATTTACAATAGTGCACTGTGGTAATGTCAATGAGTGAGTGAGGTTTTAATATGACTGTATATCCTGGAGGCACTGTTTTATTTATGCACTGTCGTCCTATTCCTGAGTAAGCGAGTTACAGATAGAATGGAAGTAAGGTTTATAATATTGGAGTACATGTACGTAATCTCAATGAGCGAGTCAGTTGAGTTGAGTTGGTTTAACGTCCAACATCAGCACTATATAGGCTATATTGTGGACGGGCCCCAAGACTGACGTCTGACAATTTTATGTGCTGCCAAAGATACCATTGAAAGCACTGTTCATAAAAAATATCATTATGCACATTATAGTATTGCACAGTGCCTGACCATAACAGTGTGAGCAAAAAACAGAGTGAAACTACTTTTGTTAGAGTGAAAGGATGTGTATTTTTCACTGCCATGCCATGCATTTTGTGTGTTAGTTATAAAGTTATAATAACAATACACTTTATAAATACTCTTATTTATTTTGTGGACCAGTTGAAAATAGAATACCCTCTCAGGTTCGCTTTAAGTTTTGTATTAGTATAAAAACAAGTCAACAACAAAGATAAAACAACGTAGAACAAACAAGAAATACACGCGACAGAGCATGAACAACCGTGGCATTGATAAATTATCGTGACATAAAAAAGATGCCACTAGTAAAGCCTAAAGGGGGCTACAGAGGCTATCAATTGATCATCCGATTTTGGTCCATATTAATTACAACACAGTGTATTGGCCAACCACGAGCTACGGTGGGTAGTATGGGATGAATTGGGTTGGGTTGGGTTGGTTTAACGTCCAACAACAGCACTATATAGGCTATATTGTGGACGGGCCCCAAGACGGACGTCTGACAATTTTATGTGCTGCCACACGCGAGACAGGGCGGGGATACCACGACTTCTGTCTCAGCCGGTGGGTGGTGTGGGAAGAAGCAGTTAGAATTATGCGAATATCAAGATGAGTTGGTTAACAAAAAATAGAATTTTCACCAAGGTTTGCTTTAAAGTTTTGTATTAGTATCAAAACAGAAAACCAAATTATTATTTTTTCATATTAAAAAACGTAGAATGAACAAGACATACACGAAACCAGAGCTCAAACCATTAGTAAACAGGAAAAAGATAGTATCTAGTATGGTAGACATAGTTACGTGTGACTTGAACTATTTCGACATCGTTATGATAGGGTCATGCACAGACACTTATCAGACTTTGATATTATTTTATGAACATAAAAAGATAGTCTCTTTAGTCTCTAGTATGGTAGAAATGTGACATGAAATATTTCGTCATCGGTATGATAGGGTAATACAGAGACACTTATCAGACTTTGGTATTAGTTTATCATTTTTGTATTTTTATACAGTGCGTTGGCCAGTCATAAGAGTTTTGTAATAGTGTCAAGAACAGACATGAAAACCAAATTGTTTTTTTGGGTTTTTTTTTTTCATTTTCTTTAAAAAAAAAAAACGGAGAATGAACAAGACATACACGAAACCAAAGCTCAAACCAATTGTAAACGGGACATAAAAAGATAAGTCTCTATCTAGTATGGTAGAAACGTGACATAAACTATTTCGTCATTGGTATGATTGGGCCATACAGACACTTATCAGACTTTGGTATTATTTTATTTTTTGTATTTTTATACAGTGCGTTGGCCAGTCACGAGATGCTGTGTTGTTGTTGTTGAGTTGGTTGTAACGTCCAACATCAGCACTATATAGGCTATATCACGAGATACTGTGAGAGACGTGGAGAGAAGGCCATGAAACAAGGACGATAAAACAATCATGGTGCCAAGTGGGGGTGGGAGAACGGCGGGGCATGCGCAGACACGAGATGCTGTGTTGATGTTGTTGAGTTGGTTTTAACGTCCAACATCAGCACTATATAGGCTATATCACGAGATGCTGTGTTGATGTTGAGTTGGTTTTAACGTCCAACATCAGCACTATATAGGCTATATCACGAGATGCTGTGTTGATGTTGTTGTTGAGTTGATTTTAACGTCCAACATCAGCACTATATAGGCTATATCACGAGATGCTATGTTGATGTTGTTGAGTTGGTTTTAACGTCCAACATCAGCACTATATAGGCTATATCACGAGATACTGTGCTGATGTTGTTGAGTTGGTGTTAACGTCCAACATCAGCACTATATAGGCTATATCACGAGATACTGTGTTGATGTTGTTGAGTTGGTTTTAACGTCCAACATCAGCACTATATAGGCTATATCACGAGATGCTATGTAGATGTTGTTGAGTGGTTTTAACGGCCAGCATCAGCACTATATAGGCTATATCACGAGATACTGTGAGAGACGCGGAGAGAAGGCCATGAAACAAGCACGATAAAACAACCATGTTGCCAAGTGGGGGTGGGATTACGAAGGGGCATGCGCAGACACGAGATGCTGTGTTGATGTTGTTGAGTTGGTTTTAACGTCCAACATCAGCACTATATAGGCTATATCACGAGATGCTGTGTTGATGTTGTTGAGTTGGTTTTAACGTCCAACATCAGCACTATATAGGCTATATCACGAGATGCTATGTTGATGTTGTTGTTGAGTTGGTTTTAACGTCCAACATCAGCACTATATAGGCTATATCACGAGATACTGTGTTGATGTTGTTGTTGAGTTGGTTTTAACGCCCAACATCAGCACTATATAGGCTATATCACGAGATACTGTGTTGATGTTGTTGTTGAGTTTGTTTTAACGGCCAACATCAGCACTATATAGGCTATATCACGAGATGCTGTGTTGATGTTGTTGAGCTGGTTTTAACGGCCAGCATCAGCACTATGTAGGCTATAACACGAGATTGTTGTGAGAGACGCGGGAGAGAAGGCCATGAAACAAGCATGGTGCCAATTGGGAGTGGGAGTACGGCGGGGCATGCACAGACACGAGATGCTGTGTTGATGTTGTTGAGTTGGTTTTAACGTCCAACATCAGCACTATGTAGGCTATATCACGAGATGCTATGTTGATGTTGTTGAGTTGGTTTTAACGTCCAACATCAGCACTATATAGGCTATATCACGAGATGCTGTGTTGATGTTGTTGAGTTGGTTTTAACGTCCAACATCAGCACTATATAGGCTTTATCACTAGATACTGTGATGATGTTGTTGAGTTGGTTTTAACGTCCAACATCAGCACTATATAGGCTATATCACGAGATGCTGTGTTGATGTTGTTGTTGAGTTGGTTTTAACGTCCAACATCAGCACTATATAGGCTATATCACGAGATGCTGTGTTGATGTTGTTGAGTTGGTTTTAACGTCCAACATCAGCACTATATAGGCTATATTATCACGAGATGCTGTGTTGATGTTGTTGTTGAGTTGGTTTTAACGTCCAACATCAGCACTATATAGGCTATATCACGAGATGCTGTGATGATGTTGTTGTTGAGTTGGTTTTAACGTCCAACATCAGCACTATATAGGCTATATCACGAGATGCTGTGTTGATGTTGTTGAGTTGGTTTTAACGTCCAACATCAGCACTATATAGGCTATATCACGAGATACTGTGTTGATGTTGTTGAGTTGGTTTTAACGTCCAACATCAGCACTATATAGGCTATATCACGAGATGCTATGTTGATGTTGTTGAGTTGGTTTTAACGTCCAACATCAGCACTATATAGGCTATATCACGAGATGCTGTGTTGATGTTGTTGAGTTGGTTTTAACGTCCAACATCAGCACTATATAGGCTATATCACGAGATACTGTGAGAGACGCGGAGAGAAGGCCATGAAACAAGCACGATAAAACAACCATGGTGCCAAGTGGGGGTGGGAGTACGACGGGGCATGCGCAGACACGAGATGCTGTGTTGATGTTGTTGATGTGATGAAAAGAACGGCGGGGCATGCGCAGACACGAGCAAGGTGCGTGCACGTGCATGATGGTGTCGTGTGATGAAATACTTAGGTATCCTATGAGTTAAGTTTAACGTCCAACGTAAGTACTATAGGATATAGGATATAATTGTGAATGGGTTCCAAGACTGACGTCTGGCAATTTGACACGAGCTAGGTGCGTGCATCATGGTGTTATGTGAAGAAATCACTAAGGAACCTACGAGTTCAGTTGAGTTGAATACATTGGTTTAACTTCAGCACTATCAAATATAGGTTATATTGTGTAAGGGCCCCAAGACTGAAGTCTGACAAAGAAAGAAAGAAAAGAGAGAAACAGAACAAAAAAAAAGAGGAAAGATAAAGAAAATTAGTGTTTTCGTTTGTGTTGATTTTAACGTCCAACATCAGTACATTATAGGCTGTACTGTGGATGGGCCCCAAGACTGACGTCTGACAATTGTATGTGCTGCCACACACGAGACATGCTGGGGATACCATGACTCCTGTCTCAGACAGTCACATTATAACACTGACGCCGAGCCAAACAGTTGCATACGAAATCTAAAAAAAAGGTTTTTGCATGCGCCTGTGTTTCGATTGGGATACTAACCCTCCACCATTTGCGCCAGTTCTCCCCTACCCACCCCCCTCCCCCCAAAAAACAACAACACAAAAGATGGCCCAGCTCGAGAAAGCATGGACTTTCACTTAGTTACTATGAGGGACCAGACAGTTGACACAATAACGTGTAGTGTAGTAGAAAAAAACACCGTATCAATAGTATCTGTATGTGTGTGTGTGTGTTGTATGAGTGCATGTGTAAATTCCAAGCTGATAATAGAGCAGTCTTTCAATAAAGGGCTCATATCAAAACCAAAGACAACAATCTACGTAAGGAATTATGCAACGGCGCCGAATCATACGGTCTCATTGTCAACAGTAGCTGCATGGTGAATCAACTGTTTTTGATTAAGTACCGGGGCATATGGTTGTATGTTATGTGATTATTACTGTAGTCAATGTGACGTTTGCGCCTTGAGCTGCTGTGAAAGCACGGAATCGGGCGCCATATAAGTAACCTTCGTTACAAATGTATTTAATTTATTATTATTATTATTATTATTATTATTATTATTATTATTATCATCATCATAATTATCATCATCATTATTATCATTACTATTACTCCGCAGCCAATGAGCGATTACAACAACCCATACCTAAAAGCCCTGATTACGTCATCCGTTATCACGGACGCTAATCGCAAAGTTTGTAATGCTGACTGTCTCGCCACTGTAACTGTACGTAACTAAAGGAAGTTCGGGGTCCTTAAGACCTGATACAATGAAACAAAGATAACCTCAGACCAGGTGATTACTGTCTTGTATCTGCACTTAAGAAGTTCAAGTCTCCTCTCTCTCTCTCACACACTATCTCACCCTCCCTCTCCCACAATGTTAAAAGTCTCCAAGGTTCCCCTGGGGGATCCTATACCACGACAGTGTGTGTATGTGAGCAAGGGGGGAGGGGTATGTTTGTCATCCACAGGGTTCTATTATAATTATATTGTTGCTTTACAGGCGGCGAAAAAATCTCTATTAAAAACTGTAACTGTTGTAATACCCATGCACATACGTATACATTATTAAGATCTACATGTTCAGAAAGACAATAAAAAATAATAATAAATAAATAAATAAAAACCAACGGATCAGAACAAGATCGACAGTTATCACGTGAATATCACACAATCGCACAGCTTTTTCTATAACAATGATCTCTCTCTCTCTCTCTCTCTCTCTCTCTCTCTCTCTCCACACACAAACACACATACAAACAATCAACACCTCCCCCTCCTCATTCCTCTATCTCCGACACAAACACTACACACAGACACCACCACTCTGCCCGCCTGCCTCCACCTGCATCAGTCCGCTCATAATCATAATTATTATCACACAATAGCACATGGTTTTCTTCTATAGCAATAAGTTCTCTCTCTCTCTCCCCACGCAAACACAGACTACAAACTATCAGTATCTTCCCTTCCTCAGTCCTCTATCTCCAACACAAACACTTCACATTATAACATAACAGACATCACCACTCTCCCCGCCTGCCTCCACCTGCATCAGTCCGCTCATAATCATATTATCACACTATAGCACAGGGTTTTCTTCTATAGCAATAACCTCTCTCTCTCTCTCTCTCTCTCTCTCTCTCTCTCTCTCTCTCTCCACATAGACACAAACTACCAATATCAACCCCTCCTCACACCTCTATCTCCAACACAAACACTACACATTATAAAACAACACAACAGACACCCCACTGCCCCCTCCTGCCTCCACCCCCATCAGTCACAACCATACCATGACCATATCACACCTGTGTTAACGTAGACCTAAGAAAGGTAACACTGTAGCAGCCGGGATCATTAAATAATGTACATCGTGGGACATAACTCGTAAGAACACCGTGCTAAGCTTACGACTCTACCCATCTTAAGATGTGCGTTGGGTTATATTGAGTTGATTCAACGCCCAACACCAGCATTTAACATCTATTCACTTTCAATGTGGTCATTAACATAATATGGATGCAACTGTATGTAGGAATTCTACGGAAAGAAATAGACAGACAGAATGGAGACAGAGAGACAAAGAGAAAGACAGAGGGAGAGAGAGAGAGAGAGAGAGAGAGAGAGAGAGAGGTGTTGAGTTGCTTTAACGTCCAACATCAGCACTATATAGACTATATTGTGGACGGGCCCCAAGCCTGAAGTCTGACAATTGTATGTGCTGCCACACACAAGACAGGGCGGGGATACCATGACTCCTGTCTCAGTAAAGATATGCGAATAAGAAAGCCCGCGTCGAGTTGTAAGCTACAGGGACATTGTACATACAACCCCACAACATACATTTATTATCTACCGAGGAGTCAGCACGGCTTCAATGGAGCATCTCTTTATTCTCAATCGTGACCTAGATTTAAGATTATATCAATCATGTTGCAAGCCACGAGACGGTTATCTTAATATTGCGATATATATAGATCTACGACTCGGAAGCGCAAGTGGGTCATCCAGGTAGTGTTTTGGGCTGGCAAGCAAGAAGTCGGCGGTTCGAATCTCAGCTGGTGGTAGGAAAGGTGCCGCTTCAATTGTCCCGAATGAGATTTTCCGTGGGGCCGTAAAAATACAATGGATGAATACCCCCCCCCCCCCCCCCCAAACCCCCCCGGCCCCCCCCAAG
>RQTK01000924.1:178622-194558 GCA_003991915.1 Elysia chlorotica
CTTGGGGGGGGCCGGGGGGGTTTGGGGGGGGGGGGGGGGGGTATTCATCAATTGTATTTTTACGGCCCCACGGAAAATCTCATTCGGGACAATTGAAGCGGCACCTTTCCTACCACCAGCTGAGATTCGAACCGCCGACTTCTTGCTTGCCAGCCCAAAACACTACCTGGATGACCCACTTGCGCTTCCGAGTCGTAGATCTATATATATCGCAATATTAAGATAACCGTCTCGTGGCTTGCAACATGATTGATATAATCTTAAATCTAGGTCACGATTGAGAATAAAGAGATGCTCCATTGAAGCCGTGCTGACTCCTCGGTAGATAATAAATGTATGTTGTGGGGTTGTATGTACAATGTCCCTGTAGCTTACAACTCGACGCGGGCTTTCTTATTCGCATATCTTTACTGAGACAGGAGTCATGGTATCCCCGCCCTGTCTTGTGTGTGGCAGCACATACAATTGTCAGACTTCAGGCTTGGGGCCCGTCCACAATATAGTCTATATAGTGCTGATGTTGGACGTTAAAGCAACTCAACACCTCTCTCTCTCTCTCTCTCTCTCTCTCTCTCTCTCCCTCTGTCTTTCTCTTTGTCTCTCTGTCTCCATTCTGTCTGTCTATTTCTTTCCGTAGAATTCCTACATACAGTTGCATCCAGATCGGAATAGAAATCTACATCTTTAATAGGTTTTAAGTCCCCAAACTTGCAGTCTCCGAATAAATAAATATATTTATTTACACGGGCCAAATTACGCGTGACATCGGCTGACATTCACAAACTTGAATACTGACAAACCTAACACCGGGATCTTTAATGTAAAAAAACACAAACATCCATTGCCTTTTACACGCACTCTAAATACGAAAATACCCTCACCCACAAACACACACACACCTTTTTTCCGGAACAATTTTCAAATCTTCACCACACAAAAAAAAAAAATTGCTCATGATATCAAAACTGCGTGTAAAAATTGCTTGAAGGGCGTACTGACAAAGAACCTTACACGGACAATAAACCCCATCCCTAAAATGTATACTGTGTTCATTGTGCGAGGCGCGCAATAAATTAACAATTATAATCTTCTTCATTACCATTACAAATCTGGCTTTGTGTGTAACTAGATCTCTCGTTTAAGGTGACCCAACTCGATTATTTCGCAGCAATCCTCTGGTTTTACTTTCATGTGTGTTGAGCGAAGCTTCTACGTCTAACAGTAAGCGAGTGAGTTTGGGATCTTGGTGATCAACACCAGCAGTAAAGCTATATCGTGGATGGGTTCCAAGACTAACGTCTGATAGTTGTACGTGCTGCCACACAGAGACAGTGTTGGGATACGACAACTTCTGTTACAGCCGACACATTTTTTTAGACTGATACCGACCCAAGCAGTAGGAGACTAAATTGGACAAACTAATACATAAGGTCCGATCGTTGGTTTCGAACAGAAGACCTCCAGATGGGGAGACCAACACTTGCGCCAGTTCTGCAGCTCTCATGCGATCTACCCAACCCACAAACGGCGGAGATGTCTTGCTCATTGCTCAGCCCTACAGCATGCATGCACGCACATGATCCATCGTTTACTTTGCTCATCCAACCAAACACTTTGTGGTGTAGTTAGTTAAGTTCGTTTAACGTGCAACATCAGCACTATACAGGGCATAAAGCTATATTATGTACGGGCGCCAAGACTGACGTCTGACAATTTTATGTGCTGCCAAACACGAGACAGATTGGGGATACCATGGCTCCGGTAGTAAGTTGATTTGGTTTAACGTCCAACATCAGCACTATATAGGCTATACTGTGGACGGGCCTAAAGACTGACGTCTGACAATTTGATGTGCTGCCAAACACGAGAGAGAGAGAGAGAGAGAGAGAGAGAGAGGATACTCAGCCAGTCACATTAATCTGACAACGACCCAACCAGCAGGGAGCGAAACCGTCAGGGCTCGCACCACGGACCTTATGCGTTGGAAGCCGACGTTCCACCCCAGGACCCCCTAGCTCCCCACTTTGTGATACACAGGTCGATAAATGATAACTAAAATGATCACGCTCCGTGGACACGAGATTTCTCATCTCTCATTGGACTCTGTACGGGTAGCACATTTACAGCTATGATAGCGCTCCTGTGTAGATTCCGCACATATTTTATTAAATATCAGTTGTAGTTAGTTGAGTTTGTGCAACGTCCAATATCAGCAAAATATAGGCTATATTGTGGACGAGCTCCAAGACTGACGTCTGACAATTTTATGGGCTGCCCCACACGAGACAGGTCGGGGATACCATGACTCCTGCCTCAGTCGGTCACATTAAACTGACACCGACCCAACCAGCAGGGAGCGAAACCGCTAGGGTTCGAACCACGGACCTTTTGCGTCGGAAACCGATGTCCTACCCCAGGACCTCCTCGCTCCCCACTTTGTGATACACAGGTCGATAAAGGATGACTACAATAATCAATCACGTTCCGTGGGCACGAGATTTTCTGGTCGCTTATTTATAGCTATGATTGAGCGCCGGTGCAGATTCCGCACATATTTAACGTGATATTAGTACATGTACATCTAAAGAATTAGTACTTGATGCTACTGATAAAATATCAGACTGATGGTCCTTCACACACTGCTCTTGTTGAGTTGGTTTAACGTCCAACATCAGCACTATATAGGCCATATTGTGGACGAGCCCAAGACTGACGTATGACAATAATATTGTGTATGCTGCCACGCACGAGAAAGGGTAGGGATACAATGGCTCCTGTCTTAGCCGGTCATATTAAACTCCAACGACCCAACCAGTAGGGGAGCGAAATCGGCAGGGCTCGAACCACGGACCTTTCGCGCCGGAAGCCGATGTTCTTTCCCAGGACCTCCTCGCTTCCCACTTTGTGATACACAGAATGATAAATGATAACTAAAATGATCACGCTCCGTGGGCACGAGGTTTTCTGATCTCTCATTGGACTCTGAACGGGTAGCACATTTACAGCTATGATAGCGCTCCTGTGTAGATTCCGCAAATATTTTATTAGATATTAGTTGTATTTAGTTGAGTTGGTGTAACGTCCAACATTAGCACTATATAGACTATATTGTAGACTGGCTCCAAGACTGACCTCTGACACTTTTATGTGCTGCCACACACACGAGACAGGGTGGGGATACCATGACTCCTGTCTCAGCCTGTCACCGACCCAACCATTAGGGAGCGACCACGGACCCCCAGCGCCAAAAGCCAATGTTCTACCCCAGGGCGACCGCGACCACCCCCCCTCAGAACAAAAAAAAAAAAAATTGATCACGTTCCGTGGGTACGAGATTTTCAGATCGCTTATTGGACTCTGTGCTGGTATCATATTTATAGCTATGATTGGGCTCCGGTGCAGATTCCTGACATATTTAACGTGATATTAGTACATGCATATCTAGTGAATTAGTACTTGATGCTACTGATAAGTATCAGACTGATGGTCCTTCACACACTGTTGTTGTTGAGTTGGTTTAACGTCCAACATCAGTACTATATAGGTAAATATCACAATGAAGGTCCCTCACGCACGATCACAGACCAAAAGTTTCTGGGCCACCCTCGCACACCCGACCGACCATGTAAACAGGTTTTAAAAAAGACTGATTGAAGATTATCACAGTCTTCGACTTCTTTTTGGGTCCCGATAACGCAAGCACTCCACTGTCTTCAATGTAACCGCACGATAACCAATGTATATTGAGATAAAACAATGTACACGAACGAGAGTTTCTGGGCCTCCCTCCTACACCCGACCGACCACGTAAAATGATAAAGACTGGATGAAGATTATCACCGTCTCCGACTTCTTTTTGGGCTCCAATAACACAAGAACTCCACTGCCTTCAATGTATATGCATGATAACCAATGTATATTGAGATACAATGTACATGACCGAGAGTTTCTGGGCCTCCCTCCTACACCCGACCAACCACGTATAAAGATTTAAAAAAAAAACACTGGTTGAATGTTATCATCGTCTTCGACTTCCATTTGGGCCACAATATCGCAACCACTCCACTGTCTTCAATGTAGATGCATGATAACCAATGTATATTGAGATACAATGTACACGAACGAGAGTTTCTGGGGCCTTCCTCCTACACCCGACCGACCATGCAAAAAGATTAAAAAAAGACAGGTTGAAGAGTATCACCGTCTTCGACTACTTTTTGGGCTCCGATAACGCAAACACTCCACTGCCTTCAACGTAACTGCACGATAACCAATGTATATTGAGATACAATGTACATGAACGAGAATTTCTGGGCCTCCCTCCCACACCCAACCAACCATGCAAAAAGATAAAAAAAAGACTGTTTCTGCACTGTTTTCAATGTAGACGTATATAACTAATGTATACTGAGATACAATGTATATGAACGAGAATTTCTGGGCCTCCCTCCCTCCCACACACAACCGACCATGTAAAAAGATAAAGACTGGATGAAGATTATCACCGTCTCCGACTTCTTTTTCGGCTCCGATGACGCAACCTCTCCACTGTCTTCAATGTAAATGCACGATAACCAATGTATGTTGGGATACAATGTACATCAACGAGAGTTTCTGGGCCTTCCTCTCGCACGCGATCAACCAGGTATAAATATAAAGACTGGTTGAATAGTATCATCGTCTTCGACTTCTTTTTCGGTCCCGATCACGCAAACACTCCACTGTCTTCAATGTAGACGCACGATAACCAATGTACCAATGTATATTGAGATACAATACAATCTACATGAACGAGGATTTCTGGGCCTCCCTCCCATCCGACCAACCACGTCAAAATATAACGACTGATCAAAGATTATCATCGTCTTCAACTTCTTTTTTGGGCCCCGTTTATGCAAGCATTGCACTGTCTTCAACGTAACTGTATGATAACCAATGTATATTGAGATACAATATAATACAATGTACATGAACGAAAGTTTCTGGGCCTCCCTCGCCCACCCGACCGACCACGTAAAAAGATAAAAGACTGATTGAAGATTATCACCGTCTTCGACTTCTTTTTGGGCGACGATAACGCAAGCACTGCACTGTCTTCAATGTAACCGCACGATAACCAATGTATATTGAGATACAATGTATACGAACAAGAGTTTCTAGTTCTGGGCCTCCCACCTACACTCAACCCACCATGCAAAAAGATAAAAAAGACTGGTTGAAAGTTATCATCGTCTTCGACTTCTTTTTGGGCTCCGATACCACAAACACTACACTGTCTTCAACGTAACTGCACGATAACCAATACCAACGTACATGAATGCATGATAATCGATGTACATTTAGATACAATGTATATGAACATACAAAAATGTAACACAACTGTACCAGTACCACCTGGTCGGGATCGCCATTCCAAAATCGATACAAGCGAGTAAACATCGGGCACGGGGCGTTAAAAAAATGTTTGGGTTTTTATTTTTGTCAATAACTGGAGTGAGTACAGCAAACCTTAATCTGCCGAGCTACGCAGGTTGGTGAGAAACCATCTCTAGAATAGAAAAGAATAACGGGTTTTTTATATAGCGCCGACTAGTTTATTGTGCACACCCAACAAAAAGAATGGATTTACCCCTACTCACGCACAAGGCCACAGATATAGATATCTATATAGATAGCCATGTATAGGATGCGTAATACCACATAATGGACCAATAAAATGTTGCCGTCTGACGCAATGAACGGGTTTCGGCACGGCTTCAAGTTTTGTTTTGTTGGTTGGTTTTTTAACCTACCGGGGTTTTAAAACGTGGACGTTCGGTAAAACCAGAGACTCTAGATTTAGTGAGGCGTTGCACAAAAAGAGCTCGCATTGCTATTTGAATGATATGGGCAGCTAGGGTGACGCGTGCTCACTCTAATTCGTTATTGTAATTAAGGCGATTGACCAATAGTTGTTTTGTTTATCAAGGTTTAAAGAAGGAAGCAATCGATCGATTTAAATACTCTCGACCCAAAAACGCAAAATCACCCCCGTGAAACATCTCGATATTTCATTCTGTCTGGTCCAAACTTTATCAGCGACATTATCATAATCTTTATCAGTGACATTATCATAATCTTTATCAGTGACATTATCATAACCTTGACCAGTGACATCACCAAACGCAATGATAAGCACACATTGCGTCACGCGACGTCTACACACCAACACAAAGTCACACAACACATACACCAACACACAGAGTCTCTAGTGGAAGGAATAGGCATGATAACAACAAACAATATCTCTAACGGGTAGGAAGGTTGACACCAACCACAAAAAGGAACAATATCGTTATTTGGCCACACACACACACACACAGAGTCTCTAGAGGAAGCAATAGGCATGATAACAACAATATCTCTAACGGGTAGGAAGGTTGACACCAACCACAAAAAGGAACAATATCGTTATTTGGCCACACACACACAGTGGAAGGAATAGACATGATAACAACAGTATCTCCAACGGGTAGGACGGTTAAAACCAACCACAAAGAGGAACAATATCGTTATGTGCTCACACACACACACACAAATTCTCTAGTGGAAGGAATAGACATGATATTAACAAACGGGTAGGAAGGTTGACATCAACCACAAAAAGGAACAATATCGTTATTCACACACACACACACACACACACAAAGTCTCTAGAGGAAGGAATAGGCATGATAACATCTCTAACGGGCAGTAGAGTTGACATCAACCACAAAAAAGGAATAATATCGTTATTTGCACACACCTACGCACACTGGCGGTCTATATAATAGGCGAACGCGTCACATGTAACAAACATTAGCACGTTGTTTTTGTTGAATATTGTTTTTGATGTTCTTAACCGAGTGACCTCAATACCAAAACCACCACGTTCCCCGGATTTCGATGAGGCGTAGTTGAAGTTGAGTTGGTTTAACGTCCAACATCAGCACTGTATAGACTATATTGTGGACGGGACCCAAGCTGGCGTCTGACAATTTTATGTGCTGCCCACATAAGACAGGGCGGGGATACCATGACTCCTGTCTCAGCTGGTCACATTATACTGACACCGACCCAACCAGTAGGGAACGCAACAGCCAGGATTCGAACTCGGGACATTTTACGTGGGAAGCCGATGTTCTACCCCTGGACCACCGAGCCCCCCTCCAGGTTGGGGACTGTTTATTTATTACTACATTATGAAATTAGTATCGAAGCTACTGACAAAAATCAGAATTTTGATTCTTTCCCACACACAAAAACAGAAGTCTGTGGGCAGCCCCACCACACTGTGTAAGAGATAATGACTTACATTACAGAAGCTTTTTTTTTTTAGTCAATAGCCAAAGAATGTTAAACCAAAACCTAATTTCAGTGGTGTTAGCACCATAATAATGGCATAAACGGACTTTTACCACTGTAATGGACCTTCACACATTAACCTTTTCACATGGCATGATTCCTTGTGTGCGCACTATTTTCGGGAATTTCTAACAATTTATAAAAGCTAAAAGCTTTGATATATATATATTTTTTTTTTATTAATAGAAGGTGTGCAAATCAATACAAAGATGTGTGATATCACAATAGCATGTGAATGTGCCCCTGTTAGTGCATGACTTGTGAAAATATTAACACAGACCCACCCATCTGACTGACTGTGGAAGTAACCATGCTGGGCATTTTAGAGAGTGGTACATGTAATAGTAGTAGACCAAAGACAACATTTAGTGCATAAGAGTGCTAGCTAAGTATGCTGCATACAATCTGGTGTTTGATATAGAAATAGATAACTCCAAAATTCCACAGGAAAAGAAGTTAGTCCTAGCAACAACAACAACAACAAAAAACAGTGCTAAAGAGTGCTAGCATACTAAAATAAAGTAACATGCTAAACAATCCAATGTTTGACATTGAAATAACTTAAGATATTTCGAGAACTCTACATAGAAGATTAGTTCAATAAAGAACAACCATTAAATAAAGCTAAAGAATGTTCCCATGCAGCAACACGTTGAACAATTTAGTGCTTGATATACAAATAGCTAACTCCAAAATTCTACGGAAAATAATAGTCCCTGCAAAAACAACCCTTAGTGCTAAAGATCTCTCATTAACACAGGTACAACCTGATGTTTGAAATAGAAAGAGATTATCTTAAAATACTAATGTAAATGTTAGTCCTACCAAATACAACCGCAAGTGTTAAAAGAGTGTCAGCACGCTCACTTACAGAAACATTTTAAACAATGCGGTGTCTGATAGAAAGAAAAAAGATAATTCTAAAATCACACAGAAAAGGTTGGTCCTAACAAGGAAAAACTGTTAGTGTTAATGGCTGCTCCCATATTATAACATGTTAAACAATCTGGCGCTTGATATAAAGAAAAAAGATACTTCTAAAATCCCATGGAAAAGGTTACTGTTAGTCCTAAGAAGGAAAAACTGTTAGTGTTAATGGCTGCTCGCATATTATGAGGTTAAACAATCCAACGCTTGATATAAAGAAAAAAGATAATTCTAAAATCCCACGGAAAAGGTTAGTCCTAACAAGGAAAAACTGTTAGCGTTAATGGCTGCTCGCATATAATATATTAAACAATCCGGGGCTTGATATTAAGAGAAAAAAAAATGATTACTCTCAATTGCTACTAAAAGGCTAACTCCTAGATTCTCCACCCAACACAAAAGGAAAAATCATTGTCCATTTACAATACTCAAGGTCCTACAAAATCAAACTTCATTTTTTTTCCATTTCTACCATTTTGTAACGGTCTGATTCTCTGTATTATTATTGAAAACAAAATTAAAAATTTAGTAGAGAGAAGGTCACTTTATACTTATAGAAACAGAGACATTACTGTACATAGAAACCTACAGATAAAAAGAGACAAACTAGGGACAAAGGCAAATATAAACAGGATCAGGGAAAGTGTTGGGAGCCTAGAAGCTACAAATTACTGTCCACTAAACATTAGCTACTACAGACACTGGACGAAAAAATGCACTTCTCTACACTGGAAAAAGAAATCAGTTAAATCATGGTTCACATTAACAAAATGTTATATACCATTTTAACTACGACCCAACAAGTTAATCAATGTTTGAAAAATGTTACACTTTTAAAACTATGAGTCTGAATAAAACAAGCACCTGAGTAATATATTAAATGTATATATTTGTTAATGAAGAGCAAGTTAGAAAATTAACTACACAGAGAATTACGAATCCACTAGACTGGAAAAAAAAAAAGATAGAAAAATAGAATTTATAACGAAAACGGTTGCAACCAGATAATTCAAGAAACACAGTCTGAAACAGAACAGACTCGAGTGGGCCAGTGTAAGTGTTAGAGTGAGATAAAATTAATAACCAAGCATACGCAGGAAAATACATAATACACGTAGCACAGGTCCAAGACGGACAAGGACAGAAACACACAGCTACCTGTCGCTGGAAAGCAATCTGTAATTGACAACCCTGAATCACAGGAGAAACAAAACAAACAAAAAAATCACAAAAAAAAAAAAAACAAACAAAAATCAACACATTTAAAGCGTAATTAGTGTACCAATAATTATAGGTGCAATCGAAAACGAGAAAGAAAAAAAAAAAAAATATAGGGACAATTTTAAACTAAATTTTATACCCAAGAACAATACAGTTTTGTAAGCCAATCAAATATAGACAATAGAATTATTGACATTCTTGAAAACTCAATTAAAAACACTTAATTCAACTTCATAAACTAAGAGCTAGCGACATTATATTTTTAATCCTATCATTATAAGATTCCTTATTTCAAGCTTTCATGGTCTCCGACACAATGTAAAGAAACAGCTGTAATAGAGAGTTTCAGCCTCAATCTTACATCTATAGTTAATCATTCCAACACGCTCATCATACAGTCTCTACACAATATAGTTAATCATTCCAGCACGCTCATCATACAATCTCTACACAAACAAACACACAAAGGAAAATACACCATTCAATAATAGCTGATGCACAAAACTACACAGGGGAGTCTGGTTAAAGGCAAAACTTTTGATACCAGAAAAAAAAAAAAACGTGATCACATTTGCTTTCTAAGAGTAAGGGTTCACATTTTCCTTTACACAAAAAAAAATTTTAAAAGTTAAAACAAACCAAAAAGGGACATATATATATATATCAATAGACGTGTCACGTGCATGCAATAACAGCTTTAAAAAAATAGGGCAGATATATATGGAAGTGGGGGGATGATCTAAAATCATCAAAGTGATATAATTTATTTAACCAGCACATTCCCCTCAACCTTCACCTGAACAGACTCAATCAAGAACACACATCACTATGCCCATTGTGTGATGAAAGTTTGGAAACCGTGGAACATGTTCCAATGCCCCAGTTTTAGCCAACCAAGACAGCAGTTTCTTTCTATGAGACCTGACCTCCAAACGGCTTTGTATTCTACCTCAGCGCAGCTACAGAGAACTGAACTGCTGCCTTTTCCTTCATGGCCTTACGCAAAGGAGCACATGCTCAGAGACCACTAGACTAAACAACATTTGACCAGCAATATTTGCTTGAGACCTACATGCAACGATGCCATATTTATTTCTAAGCACTTATGATAGAGATAATTTATATGCTTGAAACACTGAAGATAGACAGATAGAAACATAAGACTCACCCTTCTATTGGTCCAGTGATGGTCTCTACTGGAATAACACTCATGGAACCGAAGCGAGTCTGCAATAATCAACAGCACAAATGAATATTATATATCAAATAATATAATGTTTTATATGGTGAGAACAGAATTAAAATTAATTAGGGGAAGAACTAAGAGAGAGAGAGAGAGAGAGAAGAGAGAGAGAAAGAAAGAGAGAGAAAGATAGAGCGACAAGCAGCTCTAGAGATATAGAGAACTAAGAGGATGTGTAGAGCCAGCCTGGAAAAATCATAGTTTTGAAGGAAATGTGACCTATAGGTATTTTTTACATTTTTAGAAAGCTTAGAATGTGCTGATTAAGAAGCTTTTTTAAATATCTTAATTATTGAAGAAGTTATGGACATTAAAAGACAGGTGTATACTGTATTAGTGACCCGAGGTCAATATTTCCACTTATTTGGCCTATATCTCAGAACCAAGATTTGCGTCAATATCGTGCTTTTCCTAGGCTAGCACACACATTCATATACTACAACTGACCCTGATGAGCAGGAAGTGAGCCTTGTGGAGCGCACATCTCCGGCGTTGCAGGTAACACTCGAGCTCCGGCTTCCAGTTGAGAACCAGCAAGAGCAGCCCTCCGGAGAGGATCACGGCCACCCAGAATAGCAGCCTCCTCCAGGATGAGTAGGTGTAGCCCCAGCACACCTGCACACAATAACAATTATAAGAGTTATGCACTACTATATATTGTATATAAACCTGTGTCCATTTCCACAGTTGATATACATCATAAAAATTATAATAATTATAAATTACTATTATTATAATACCGCGTCCATTTCCATTGTTTATCGAAGGTGGAAAATTTCCTAGCGTTCTTGTCCACCATTTATAGATGATGGACAAAAATTGGTGTTGTTTTCCACCGGCACTGTTTAAGGTGGACAAAAACTAGCGTTCTTTTCCATCTTTTATAAGAAGGTGGATAAAAAACAGCATTCTTTTTCCACTGCTCATAAAAGGTTGAAAACCTACATCTCTTTGTAACACTGTTTATAAATGATGTGTTGCACACTGATAATTTTAAACTGACGTTTTTGTTCAAAGATGCCTTGTTCATTTTTTTTTTAAAACATGTACATGAAAATTATAGATCTAGTGTAGACCAAAAGCATGTTAGACATGGATGTATTTTTTGCCCATTTTACTCTGGGCCAGAGTTAGAATTTTGACCCATGGACGGGTGAAACGGGGGATAAAATAAACTTTACACAATTATGACAATATTTTTTTTTTTTTTATTTAAGTAAAAAAAAAATTATTCACCAGCTCCTCATCTGTGTTTTTATTGATTATACATTCCGTCTTCAACAGCAAGTTCCTAGAAAGGCTATCCTCTAAAGATGATTTGGATCCCATTTTAGTTTTGCTATCTGGAAAACAGAAGAAAAAAAAGAGGTTTATGGTTAGCTTATATTTGGAGAATATTAATATATAATGTATCTGTAACTGTATCATACATGCCAGCTTTGCAGCTTTTGGCCCTTTAAAGTCAACATATAAATGCAATTCCAATCTAATTAAGAGATAGTTAACACCAAACAACATGACAATAATTTATTTAAAATCTTTACTTGCCCTTTAGGCATGAATATCAAAGTGAAAATCAAATTGTATATGAACTTCCAGTTCTTCGTTCAAAGATGAATGGTTTGACTGCAGCATGTACATAAAATATTTGCTTTGAATTTTGGTTTCATCAATTTTAAAACCCATAAAATAATATCACTGCCATTGCAGTTGTCTAAACTAGGTCTAGATTGACTACAGTCCCTGAACACTCAAAACACTGAAATTGTGAAAATGTACTATCGTTTGGCTTGATCAGTAGTCGAAGTTGATCCATACTGGATGATGTAACTGTAGTCTGAGTGAATTTCCTTAAAGACATAATTATATGTGTGTGTGCATGGGAAAAGGGCCCATATGTCGGTAAACTTGATTTTGAGATATAGGCCAATAAAGGTGAATAGGGTGTTGGGTGTCAAAAACGTAGTTCCAAGTGATTTTGAAAGTTAAACCATTTTTAAAGCATATATCTGAAAATTTTAGTGTCCAATTTTTGAAATATTGGTTTTTGGGAGCCCTAGATCAGCTCTAAAAAAATCTTAAATTTGTGCTAGAAAGCCGTTTTTCACAATTTGTCGCACAAAATATATATGTAAAATCTCAGGACCTAATTAAGATATAATATATGTATACTTAAAAATTCAACAAGCATAATAATTTATGAGCAATCTGGAAATGCATTTATCTCAACATCCATATCTGCCGACATTTGGGCCCTTTTCCCATACACACACACATATTATGACTATATTTCTCAAATAAAAGACAAATTAAATTTTATTAACCTCATTGAAACCATCTCCTAGTAAGCAAATTGCCAACAGCCAAGACTAATACAAATAAATATACAGTTATTCAGACAATTTCTTTAATTTCTGAACAACCTTTACAAAAGATGTTGAAATAATATAAAATAATGACAAAAGTGGTAGCCTATTTAAGAAAAAATAAATAAATTTCAGGACAGACGTTGGGTAGCTGTCACATATATCCAGAGGTCTATAATTAGATCAAAACATAGTTATAAATTTAAATCAAGTCTACATAGCTCCATGATCAGCTGTCATTGGCTAGCTTTAAGTTTTAATCTCTTACAGATGATGACTTTTTAATGAAACAAAAAAGAATGGCCAGGAATCCGAATGTCAACCAATGTATGTAGGGCCTAACTAGCAGAAAAAATAAATGGAAACAAGCTGTTAATCAGGTTTTAATTTAACCCAACACTTTATATTGATAAAAAAGACTTGCAGATTGTCAAGTTTTTAACCTGGGTACTTAGTTTGAAATATGAGTTGAAATCCACAGTCAACGTAGCCCTAGATGAAAGTGAACCCAAAGATTTGATCGAGCAATATTTCCTGTTTTCTATACAACTTGATAGCTGCAATGCCTCTAGAGAATAGATCTAGATAAGTTTCACAAAACAACATAGTTGAGGTTCTAGCAAGTTGAATGTATCTATAGGCCCCATTAAAAATCAGAAATAGGGCCTTAGAATGCTTGATTTTAACTTTACATATAATATAGATCTAATCATGTATACTTTATAAATAAATACCTTTAATTAGGGCTTGTAGTAGGCTTACATTTCCAAAACACTGGATTGTACTACTTACTGCTAATGTAACTAGGATTTAGATATATGTGGCCACATGTCTCTTTCAGGTAGAATGTCGAGGATGATCCCTGAACTGAGAAACATGGACTATGAAAAAAGGCTGAAAATTCTGCAGCCCCCCTCATTGTACTATAGACGTGCGAGGAGGGACATGATAGAGTGCTATAAATATCTCACTGGAGCATACAACACAGTTGGTAATTTGCTGCCCCGGGCAGAACCAACAGGCACTAGGGGGCACAGCTTAAAACTGAAGAAGAACCAAGCAAGGACATAGACAAGAGAAAACTTCTTCGTTGTAAATGCCTGGAACTCCCTCCCTGATGAAGTGGTGACAGTGCCCTCCTTGAACTCATTCAAGAACAGACTCGATAAAGTATGGAGCCAGCACAAGTTCAGCCTTTCCTCTGACTGGTTCAAATCCCCACCAAGAGCAACAAGTACAACTCAGAGAAGCAGCATGTGTGAAAACAATGAAGAGGAGGTGATCAGCGACGAAAGCAATAACCGGCTGATACTATAGGCGAATAGCCTGACCACAGCCGTACAGCTAAAGTAAAGTAAAGTAAAGTAAGTAGAGTCTACCGGTTGATCATTGGATTTGCGCATTGACTTGCAATTTGCAGTGTTAATATTAACCTCTAAAACAACTAGATCTAGAATCTATTTAGATCTATAAGATTAAGAGGAAACTTAGTTTAGAAATCGTAATTGTATAAATATATTTCTAGAGTCTAAATTTATCAAGAATTTATTTCTTAAGATCAACAGCAAGCTTAGATCTACATCTAGATCTAGATCTAGATTCTAGTTCCAAGCCCATTAGTATTAGAATCTAGATCTAGAATCTAGATCTAGATCTATCTAGCCTATAGATAATCTAGAATCTCGATCCAGATTCTAGACTAGATAAAAGGAAAGGCCTAAAAGGCATGGATGGATTTAATCATAATTACTAAGTTCTAGATCTAAATGAAAGCACAAACTTATTGTCATACCTGTATGGCGATTCATATTTGTCACTATAAACACGGTATCTCATGGTCTAGGCCTTCGGCATTTGTCAAGGTTTTTCCACTATTTCCTTGAAAATGGTCAGGCCGAGGGCCTCGAAATTATAATTAAAACTTAATCTAGATCTATGGTTTGGATCCAGATTTGGAAGTAAGCACAGTAGATTCCCATGTGTCAAACTAAGTCTAGATTCTAGAGCCACTCCAAGTTTAGTTATTCAAAAGAAAAGCTTGAGTGTCACAGTCAGATCACTATCATACGTGTATCTACGACTAAAGTAGTAGAGTCAATACTGAAGTTCAGATCAATCCGCTAGGCTAGCTAGGCTTACTAGGCCAAGTGCCCAGTCGATGTGTCAGTTGGAAAACAAAATATGGTAGTATCGATAAAAATGTATCTGATCATGGGGCATTATGTGTGTTTATTCATCTCTCACCAGCTTGAAACTTGAGTGCTATGATAAAAATGATATTTTTGCAACAAAATAAATTGTACAGGTCTACAATCAGGCTCTGACACGTGCTATTAATAGACATATGTGGTTACAGGCTACGACAAAAGTGAACAACTAGTCAACTAAAAAACTGTTACCAATCGCTTTTTAAAATAACTTATCGATATAATCTCGAACAGGCACGACACTTTTTACGTACATAAAAATATTCGAAATAATTATTAGACTTAGCTTACAACAGGTGTGGTGTGTGCTTGCAAATTTGTCTTAATTCCCCTCGTATACTACCCACCCTCTTTACTCACAAACTTTCAAACCACTATAATGCCATCTGCGTACGAGGGGTTGTTGAAAATTCAAATTAAACGTTGTATACCTAAAGTCTTCAATCGTCCAAGCATAACCAACACACACCAATCCTGCTTCGATGAGGATGGTGTTTAAGTTTGCGTGTGCTTCAAGTAAAATAAATAATAATAATAATAATAATAATAATAATAATAATAATAATAATAATAATAATAATAATAATAA
>RQTK01000925.1:4024-35168 GCA_003991915.1 Elysia chlorotica
TGTTTTGTTTCCCTCCCAATTTTTTTTTTTTCTCCTCTATGATTTAATATATCTCAATCATATATATATATATTTTTTTTTTTTTTTTAATGATATTTAATAACAAAGAAGTTATACTAGTGCACATATTTTTCTTAGTCAGTTTGTAAATTAAATGCCAAAATGTTTTGTGATGGTTTTACGAACAAAAAACAAAGGGCAACAATGTTTAGAGAGATCTAGATAGAGAGATGAGGGGATGACAGAGAGAAAGAGAGACACAGAGAGAGAGGCAGGGAGGGATAGAGATAGAGACTAAGAGAGGGCAAGAGACAGAGAGGCAAAAACAGAGATACAGAGAGAGATAGAGATAGAGAGACAAACGGATAGAAAGTATGCGGACGGGTTCCATAATTAATGTCTAACAATTATGTGTGCTTTCACACAAAGCCGATCCATCCTACATGTATAGTGATCCAACTGAACTTTCCCTTTCTATTCCAATTATATTGACATTGACAGGCCATACTTTAACACATAGAGCATAAGACATAACACGCGTGACATACAAATAATGTTGCAAGGTTACTAACAACACTAAAACAGTAAAAGATAAAACTTGGTATATATATATATATATGTTTGTCTATACCTTTGGAAAAAATCGTTGAACAGAATTTGAATTAACAAAAATGTGAGGCTATACTTCAAACATACATAATATCAAATGTGACAAAACTAATGAAAGCGTGATTTATAATGTAAACAGGAGTACATACTGTATGGAGACATGTATATTGAAAGTACAACAATTTTTTTTCATTAGGGGTAAAAAGAAATAGAAAAAAGTACAAGAATGTATGAAATGTTAAGTAGCACATGTATAGTTGTACCTATTAAGTATTATACAGGACTATAATTTAATGAAAATGTCTATATACAATACATTATTACATACATTAAGATATATCTCGGTTTGGTTTTTACGAAAGTGGAAGGAAAAAAAGTGATTTGTATAAACAGAATTTGAGCTGCTGGTTTAATTATCAGAAATTTAAAAAATAGAAATTATACATGCACAGCGTTGGCCAAAACTGATCCCTCTACATTTTTAGAAAAAAAAAAAAAAAAAAAAAAAAACTTCCAAACAATGGAAAAGAAACGGAGCTGCTGAGAGACACTGAGATCAAGTTTGACCTTTTTTGACCTTGCGTGATTTTTAGGTCTTCTTCTTGTGAGCGCGCTATATTTGGGATTTTTCTAAAATTTGAACATTTCAAAGCTTTAATTTTTTTTTTTTTTTAATTTTTTTTTAATGAATGGTGTGTGTGGGTTTGTGTGGGGCGTGATGGGAAAAGTTCAATAACCAGCAACAAAGATCAGAACCCCCGAGTGGATATTTGAAATCTCCGATACATAACGAGACTTGGCCTCTCAGAAGAAACATCGAAGTGACAACAAGCAACGCACATGCTTTCAGCTGTGTAAGGCGACGGGTCCCCGAAGTGGGATACCCAGGATCTTATACTAACGCCGACCCAACCAGTCGGGAGTAAAAGAGATGGCTGGAGAAAGGATTAAACCTGGAGAAAGGATTAAACCTGGGACCTCCCGGCTATAAGCAACAAGCTTTACCTCGTAATGTGGGCTTTAGAGTCCAACACCAGCACTATATAGGCTATATTGTGGACAGGCCCCCGAGACTGAAGTCTGACAATTGTATATGCTGCCACACAGAAGGCAGGGCAGGGATACCACGACTCCTGTCTCACTCTCAGGCGGGGCTGGATGGACCACACACTTAGAAAGAAAGTATCCGAAACATCGCAAGGCAAGCCCTCAAGTGCAATCCTCAAAGCAGGACGCAAGCGCGCAAGTTTGAAGCAGACCGACCAGGTGGCATGGCACCAAAGCAGAGATAAAAGCGTCCGAGCTGGAGGTGAGCAGCCAAAACCAAGTGCGCAAGTTTGAAGCAGACCGACCAGGTGGCATGGCACCAAAGCAGAGATAAAAGCGTCCGAGCTGGAGGTGAGCAGCCAAAACCAAGTGCGCAAGTTTGAAGCAGACCGACCAGGTGGCATGGCACCAAAAAATGTCTGAGCTGGAGATGAGCAGCCAAAACCAAGTGCGCAAGTTTGAAGCAGACCGACCAGGTGGCATGGCACCAAAGCAGAGATAAAAGCGTCCGAGCTGGAGATGAGCAGCCAAAACCAAGTGCGCAAGTTTGAAGCAGACCGACCAGGTGGCTAGGCACCAAAAAATGTCTGAGCTGGAGGTGACCAGCCAAAACCAAGTGCGGGGGAAGGAAGTCGAGCTGCTGCGACCCAACGGGTTTCAGCCGATGAAGGGCCTTTAGAAACAGACCGTTAACCGCTTTCTCCCGAATGAGTTTTTTCATGCCGTCGGAGCGCGCTGGCCAACGAGAAGCTTTTCTTGCAGAGAGTGCAGCTGAACCTGTGCGCGGAGTGCGTCCACACGTGGTTGGCCAAGTTGCTGCTGTGCAGGAACCGCTTGCCACAGACCCGGCACCCGAACTGCCGCACGCCGACGTGCGTGCTCACGTGCTCCACCAAGTTGTGCTTCAGGGTGAAGTGCTTGTTGCACAGCTCGCAGCTGAACTGGCGCCCCGCGTGCGACCGGCCGTGCGTCTGCAGCACACCCGCGAACTTGAACGTTTTGCCACACACGGAGCAGGCGAAGGGCCTGTCCAGGGAATGGGTTGCCTGGTGCGTGGCGAGGGACACATTTGTTTTAAAGCTTTTCTTGCACGTGGGGCACGCGTAGGGCCTTCTCTCCGAATGCACGGCCATGTGAGACAGGAGCGTTTTCCTTGTAGAGAATCGTTTGTCGCAGACGTCGCACTTGAAAGGCTTTTCCTCGGAATGCACCTGCAGGTGTGCCTGGATATCTTTAAACACATGTCCACAAATATGGCACTGACGTGCTGGTTTACCACACATGTCCACAAATATGGCACTGACGTGCTGGTTTACCATCAGTGCAGATCACTCGGTGCATTTGGAGAGCCCCCCTGGTGTAGAAGCGCTTCCGGGTGCATTTGGAGAGCCCCCCTGGTGTAGAAGCGCTTCCGGCACAGATCACACTCAAACGGCCTCCGGCCCGCGTGGACGTTCAGGTGCCCCACAATCTGGAGTTTGGTCCTGAAGCTTTTAGCACACATGTCGCAGGTGAAGCGAGGCTGAGCGTGCCGCGCCCTTTTAGCACACATGTCGCAGGTGAAGCGAGGCTGAGCGTGCCGCGCCCTCCAGTGTCTTGATAACAATTTTTTTGAAGTGAAACCCATGTTGCATACGGAGCAGACATGTTTTGTTTCACAGTCGTGAGCTTTGAAACGGCGTTCGCGGGTGTAGCTTCTGCCACACAGGTTGCACTGGTAAAACTTCTTGGTTTTCACCCGTGCGTGCATTTCCAGGTGCGGTTTCAAGTTGTAGGCCTGTGCCAGCACTTTCCCACACACGGGGCATTTGCAGGGATCCCAACGTTTCTTTCTTTGCACACAAGTATGGGTTTCTAAATTATTTGTAGTCAAAAACTTCTTGTTACATTTCCCACACTTGATAGTTGAGTGCACCTCTAGGTGTTTTTTCAAATTCCAAGGACTATACAGCACTTTCCCACACACGGGGCATTTGCAGGGATTCCTATTCTTCTTTCTTTTCACACAAGTATGGGATTCTAAATTATTTGTAGTCAAAAACTTCTTGTTACATTTCCCACACTTGATAGTTGAGTGCACCTCTAGGTGTTTTTTTAAACTCCAAGGCCTAGACAGCACTTTCCCACACAAAGTGCATTTGCAGGGAGTCTTGCCATCAGCTTTATTCTTAGTCTTGCCATCAGCTTTATTCTTAGTCTTGTCATCAGCTTTATTCTTAGTCTTGTCATCAGCTTTATTCTCAGTCTTGCCATCAGCTTTATTCTCAGTCTTGCCATCAGCTTTATTCTTAGTCTTGCCATCAGCTTTATTCTTAGTCTTGCCATCAGCTTTATTCTTAGTCTTGCCATCAGCTTTATTCTTAGTCTTCCCATCATGCTCTGAGGTTTTCACACAGCGATGGCCTTGTAGATCGCGCTTGGATAAAAACGTCTTGTCACACACGGCACACCCGAGCCTTTCGACTGTTCGAGGGGTCGGTTCCTCACAGGCCTCGCTGGTCGGGGCAGCGACTTTCACGCCGAGCCGACTATCGGACCCGTGTGCTAGCCTTGCCCGTCTTTGAGCGCGGAGAGAGAGACCCCCCTCCAATCTCTTGTCCCGACAGCCAAAGCCAGACCTCTCCGAATCATGGCTGTCTTCACTGGGGCGGAGGCTGGACGTAGATTCCTTCCAGAAACTTCCACCCAGGCGTGCGTCTGACATGAAACAAGGTTTGGGGAGAGAGGGAAAAAAAGGTGGATATTTGGTAGCAGTAGTAGTAGTGCGTCTGACATGAAACAAGGTTTGGGGAGAGAGGGAAAAGAAGGTGGATATTTGGTAGTAGTAGTGCGTCTGACATGAAACAAGGTTTGGGGAGAGAGGGAAAAGAAGGTGGATATTTGGTAGCAGTAGTAGTGCGTCTGACATGAAAGAAGGTTTGGGGAGAGAGGGAAAAGAAGGTGGATATTTGGTAGTAGTAGTGCGTCTGACATGAAACAAGGTTTGGGGAGAGAGGGAAAAGAAGGTGGATATTTGGTAGCAGTAGTAGTAGTGCGTCTGACATGAAACAAGGTTTGGGGAGAGAGGGAAAAGAAGGTGGATATTTGGTAGCAGTAGTGCATCTGACATGAAACAAGGTTTGGGGAGAGAGGGAAAAGAAGGTGGATATTTGGTAGTAGTAGTGCATCTGACATGAAACAAGGTTTGGGGAGAGAGGGAAAAGAAGGTGGATATTTGGTAGCAGTAGTAGTAGTGCATCTGACATGAAACAAGGTTTGGGGAGAGAGGGAAAAGAAGGTGGATATTTGGTAGTAGTAGTGCGTCTGACATGAAACAAGGTTTGGGGAGAGAGGGAAAAGAAGGTGGATATTTGGTAGCAGTAGTAGTAGTGCATCTGACATGAAACAAGGTTTGGGGAGAGAGGGAAAAGAAGGTGGATATTTGGTAGCAGTAGTAGTAGTGCATCTGACATGAAACAAGGTTTGGGGAGAGAGGGAAAAGAAAGGTGGATATTTGGTAGTAGTAGCAGTAAGGCATCTGACATGAAACAAGGTTTGGGGAGAGAGGAAAAAGAAGGTGGATATTTGGTAGCAGTAGTAGTAGTGCATCTGACATGAAACAAGGTTTGGGGAGAGAGGGAAAAGAAGGTGGATATTTGGTAGCAGTATTGGTAGTAGTAGTGCGTCTGACATGAAACAAGGTTTGGGGAGAGAGGGAAAAGAAGGTGGATATTTGGTAGTAGTAGTAGTAGTAGTGCATCTGACATGAAACAAGGTTTGGGGAGAGAGGGAAAAGAAGGTGGATATTTGGTAGTAGTAGTAGTAGTAGTGCATCTGACATGAAACAAGGTTTGGGGAGAGAGGGAAAAGAAGGTGGATATTTGGTAGTAGTAGTGCGTCTGACATGAAACAAGGTTTGGGGAGAGAGGGAAAAGAAGGTGGATATTTGGTAGCAGTAGTAGTAGTGCATCTGACATGAAACAAGGTTTGGGGAGAGAGGGAAAAGAAGGTGGATATTTGGTAGTAGTAGTGCATCTGACATGAAACAAGGTTTGGGGAGAGAGGGAAAAGAAGGTGGATATTTGGTAGCAGTAGTAGTAGTATAATAAATAGAAGAATACGCACAACTTAGCAACTGAGGGACACAATAAATCAAACACAACTAGAAATTATAGAAAAATACATGTATAAAGTGAGATGTATGAAGATGGTGCATGGGGGAGGAATACAGGGGTGAAAGAGATGTGAGGGATACTATTTTTATTTTGATAATAAAAAAAAAAAAAAAAAATAATATCCCACACACCTCTTTCATCCCCACCTGATAATAAATAAAAAAAATTAATAAAAATAGTATCCCACACATCCCTTTCACTCCCCCATGCACCATCTTCATACATTACACCCCACTTTGGCCCCTGTCCTTTCCCCTATCTATAAGCATCCCCCCTTCGCACATTCGCTCACAAAGGCTGCGAATCGCGCAGGACGCTATAGTATTACCTCACAAACCCGACCATTGAAACTCTCCCCTACCCCACTCCCCCCTCTTTCTCACCCCTTGTTACTTCAATGTACTATGTAGTCATACGCTATGTAGTATTAAATAGACTGTTTTCTCCACTTTTTTTTTTATTATTGACGAAGCCATTAAAGACGAAACATATACATGTATTTTCTCTATAATTTCTAGTTGTGTTTGATTTATTGTGTCCCTCAGTTGCTAAGTTGTGCGTATTCTTCTATTTATTATTATTATTATTCCTATTATTTGCTCACATGCATCTACTGTTAGGTCCTTAGCAACTGAGTAGGTGTACTCTTTAGTGTTACAAGTGCTCTTGATTCCTTTTTGGATACATTTTTATAGTAGTACCGGTAGTAGTAATAGTAGTAGTAGTAGTAGTAGTAGTAGTAGTAGTAGTGCATCTGACATGAAATAAGGTTAGGGGAGAGAGGGAAAAGAAGGTGGATATTTGGTAGCAGTAGTAGTAGTAGTAGTAGTAGTAGTAGTAGTAGTAGCAGTAGTAGTATAAGTAGTGGTAGTAGTAGTAGTAGTGCATCCGACATGAAATAAGGTTTGGCGATAGGGAAAAGAAAGTACATGTAGATATTTAGTGGTAGAAGTAGAATTAGTAGTAGTAGTAGTAGCAGCAGCAGCAGTAGTAGTAGTCAAATTAGTTTAACCTCCATCGTCAGCACTATATAGGCTACATTGTTGACAGAACCCAAGACTCATGTCTGACAATTTTATGAGCTGCCACACACGAGACAGGGCTGGGATACCATGACTCCTGTCTCAGCCTTTCACATCAAAGTGACACCGACCCAACCACTAGGAAGCGAAATTGCCAGGACTCGAACCAGGACCTTTTGCGTCGGAATCGAATGTTCTACCCTAGGACCACCGCGCCCCCCAATACTCTAACGAGAAAAAAAAAGTGGAAGAGTACCAGGTTCGCAATCTGCTCCTGAGCGTTCCCGGCAACTGTCTGACAAATTTGGGTCGTCTTCCGACCCACTTGATCCTGATCCCTCTGAGTCACTCAGTCCGTCACTCACAACAAATTCGCTTTCCTGGGGACGGTGGACAAAATAATTACTATCTGGTGCAGGAAGCGGAAAGATTGATTGTGTCTGTGAGCTAGATTTATGTGACTTTGATTCATTGTAAATGTTTCAAAAACAAAACACAATTCTCTTAGATTGAAACACAAAAAACAATGTAGCATTCTCTTAGATTGAGGCACAAAAACAATGTAGCATTCTCTTAGATTGAGGCACAAAAACAATGTAGCATTCTCTTAGATTGAGGCACAAAAACAATGTAGCATTCTCTTAGATTGAGGCACAAAAACACTCTAGCATTCTCTTAGATTGAGGCACAAAAACAATGTAGCATTCTCTTAGATTGAGGCACAAAAACAATGTAGCATTCTCTTAGATTGAGGCACAAAAACAACACGCAAATCTCTTAGATTGAGGCACAAAAACAACACTCAAATCTCTTAGATTGAGACACAAAAACAACACACAAATCTCTTAGATTGAGACACAAAAACAATGTAGCATTCTCTTAGATTGAGGCACAAAAACAACACACAAATCTCTTAGATGGAAGCACAAAAACAACACACAAATCTCTTAGATTGAGGCACAAAAAAAAATGTAGCATTCTCTTAGATTGAAACACAAAAACAACTAGCAAATCTCTTAGATTGAGGCACAAAAACAACACGCAAATCTCTTAGATTGAGGCACAAAAACAACACACAAATCTCTTAGATTGAGACACAAAAACAACACACAAATCTCTTAGATTGAAAAATCTAATCACTTAAACATATAAAATTTATCTGAGGGTAAAAATCATTGAATGTAACCACTTATAGCTTAAATATTTTTATAAAAAAACAAAACAAAACACACTCACATCTGAATCCTGATTTACGTCTGATTCTTCATCCGAACCTAAACTTTCTGCGTACAGTTGTTGAGAATGCTGGCTTCTTGCTGGTGAAAAAATATTTAAAAGAACCATAGAGATTTTGATGACAGAAAGCCAAAGCAAAACCATCCTAAGTCTCTTTGAATAAGTAAAGCTGAGTTGAGTTAGTTTAACGTCCAACATCAGCACTACAAAGGCTATATTGTGGACAGGCCCCCAGACTGACGTCTGACAATTTAATGCCCTGCCACACATAAGACAGGACGGGGATACCATGACTCCTGTCTCAGCCGGTCACATTAAACTGACACCGACCCAACCAGTAGGAAGCTAAATCGCTCAGGTTCGAACCACAAACCTTTTGTGTAGGAAGGCGATGTTTTACCCCAGGGCCACCGCCCCGCCCAAGACTCTGAAGGTTTGTAAACCGTAAACTGTGTTGGTCCACATCCTGTGCTATGATTTCATTATATAAAATTAAATTTTCAGATGAAATAATCATAACACAAATAGATGATACAAGAAATATGGTTCATTGGCTAGAGATTACAATATATTACGGACAAGTGAAGAAAATATCGGCCTGCCTCATTACCATTACTATTATTATGGTTATTATTAATTTATTATAACTGTACTGTTCCCATAAATAATAATCTTTATTGTTTTTATTAGTATCATTCATTACTAATACCGTCATCATAAATTACAATTCCTATGAATTGTTGTTATAATTTCTAACGCCAGAAACCTGTTTTTATAAGTATTATTCATTATTCATACCGTCATCATAAATTACAATTCCTATGAATTGTTGTTATAATTTCTAACGCCAGAAACCTGTTTTTATAAGTATCATTCATTACTAATACCGTCATCATAAATTACAATTCCTATGAATTGTTGTTATAATTTCTAACGCCAGAAACCTGTAGAGCGTGCGCTCCGGGTGATGCGGCTGGCGCGAGGTCCCTGCCCTGGTGGCGGAGTTTCGTCTCGTGTCTGTGTCAGTTCAGGCCAGGTCTGCTCCTCGATCGGCGAGACTCCCCCTGCGGGTTACAGTACCGTGAGTGTCAGTCAGGCCATGATGCAGATCACAAGTTGCACACGTAACACACACACAGATATTTGGCCAACACATCAATTATTTGAAAAGGAATACATGTAGTTCCATAGAGCTCTTTCTCTTTCAACTAGAAGACAGTGCTGTAAATGCTTTAAAAAAATCTTCAATGTGTTTATTTATTAGAAAAATAAACACCCCCACGAAGTATTCAAGGGGGGCGCGGTGGCCCTGGGGTAGAACATTGGCTTCCGACGCAAAAGGTGTGAGTTCGAATCCTGGCGATTGCGTTCCTTACTGGCTGATTTGGTGTCAGTTTAGTGTGACCGGCTGAGACAGGACTCACGGTATCCCCGCCATGTCTCGTGTGTTGCAGCACATAAAATTGTCAGACGTCCGTCTTGGGGCCCATCCACAATATAGCCTAGATATAGTGCTTATGTTAGACGTTAAACCAATTCAACAACCGGGTATTCAAAGAGATGATTTACCATTTTATCATTTTATTCTTCAAATTAAGACAGTTAAGTTCATGATTTCTCACCTTGTGGAAAGAATGCTGGTCAAATCACACATGATTCACTTTCCTTCACAAATTCGTAAGTTTAAAAAAAAATATATTTAATTTTTATTTGACAATTAGTTAGCCTCTTAAAGCATGTAAAGATCATTTAAACTGATTTGTGTAGTAACCCAACTTTGTTTAGAAACACTTCCATACATACATGTACCGAGATCGAGGTATAGAGATAATAAACAGTACCAGCAATTCTCAGTTTACTATGAATCGTGTAATTTATCTCATCCATCCAGTTTAAATTTTACCCAAGGTCTTGCAAAAACCCAGCAACTTCCTGTATGTATATCATTGTTATGTTGTTGTTTTTTTCCAGGCTGGGTCTAAACCGTAGCTGCACCACCTTTAAGATACTGACGTTTGATACACACACTATATATATACATTCAATACCTTGTACGTGAGAATTACTGGGCAAGCAGACAGTGTGTGTATCCCGTGTCGCACGGGCTTGCCTTGTCGATCACCTTCTACCGTCTAAACCGTAGCTGCACCATCTTTAAGACATTGACATTTGATACACACACTATATATAAATATATACATTCAATACCTTGTACGTGAGAATTACTGGGCAAGCAGACAGTGTGTGTATCCCGTGTCGCACGGGCTTGCCTTGTCGATCGCCTCCGACCGTCTGGCACCGATGTCTGGATGGTCGCCACAGTACCGAGAGGCGTCTCTCTCCGTTCCCCGCCTGGCGACTTTTCCTCCACAGACACGCCAGGTAGGACAAGCCTCTCCAACTTCACTACCGGCAGCGCAGGCTCAAATTTGACGCCACCTTCCTGGAAAAGGCAGTGAATGGCGGGTTTCGCCTCAGGCTTTGCTCCATCCAGGACTGGGAGATCCCTCAAGTTGTTTGGACCGCAAAGTTTAGCAGAATTTTCGCCTGGCACAACTTGCAAACTGGCAAACTCTGGTTTTTCATTTCGAAAGAGGCACCTGAAGTTGGGGAACTTTTGATCTTGTGGTATGATGTTTTTCGTGTCTTGGCTTTCCAGATTGATTGAACCTGAAAGTCTTGAACTGTTGTGTAAGCTGAAGTCACATGTGCTGGTTATAGCACCAACCCGGGCCGCACAACTTTCTGAGGTCGAGTCTGGCATCGTCTCTGTGGGCTCCTTATTACAGTTTTGATCGCTCAGGTTCAAACTGATTCCCTCAGGGCAAGGAATGCCTGGATTATTGGAAAGCGAACCCGAGTCTGCACCAGCGGGCAGCGGCTCAAACTTGCTCTTTGTATCATCAAACAATATTGAGGTGACCGGTTTGTCTTCGCCGCTGGCTGAAACGCTGATGCAGTGCGTATTTTCAAGCTGAGGCTGTTGAGAAAAGGAGCCAATCAGACTTTGGCCTGTACGGCGAGATGGACAGCTACATGTTCCAGTTTCCTGAGAAGTTGACGTCTCTTTTACCTCATACTGCACGTTCTGTACAACCGGTTGGCCTTTGAAGAAAAACGGCTTGAGCTCAGTCTTTGATTCCGGCACCCCATCCTGAGACCTCGTCCAATGAGGACATAACGCATCATCAGCGAACGGAACACCACCGGCTGTTTTCTTAGCTTCTGTACATTGTTTTCTTTTAATGTCATTATCTTGCTCCATGTTTTTCGATTTATAACCTTTATTCAGAGCCGGGCCCTGTCTGACTCAGCAGTATAAATGTTGATCTGGCATCTGCAAGTGAGGAAAAAAAAAAAAACAATTACAGAGAGGTACACAGACTCAGACATATATGTGATATATATACGACACAGAGGTAAAAATTTGCATTTATGTACGCGATTATTGTTAGTGAGGTACTGGTACAATTATTACTTTCATATAAATAAACTTTGATGGTAAATTAAAAAATAATCCTTAGATACAAACAAAAGCTGAGGTACCCCTTCATATGAACAGGTTCATTACAGCGGAATTGTATGTAGCCGATTCTTTTTTTAAAGAGGAACTTTTACATCCCCTGCCATCAGTTAATTAATACATTTTTTCTTCCTCCTTTTTTTTTATTAAATGAAATTATCTTTTCTCTTCTTTTTTTAAATTCCTTTCTTTCTCTTTCTTTTTTTTCTTCTTTCTTCTTTTCATTCCTCCTTTTTTATTTTATTATTATTATTAATTTTCTCCTTCTCTCTCTCTCCTTTCTTTTTTTTTTCTTTCTTATGAATATATTCTGAATGAATACATTCCTCCTTATAATACAACAACAATTATATCTAGACAGCTACGCTACTGCTGCTGCTACTGATGGACAGATTTTACCCCTTGAAGCACATGAATTGAAATTCTTTATCGAGTTTAACGTCTCTTAGGTTCCTATATACGGCGACGGGCTCTAAGACTTATGTCTGACAATTTTATGTGCTGCCACACATGAGACAGGGCGGGGATACCATGACTCCTGTCTCAGCAGGTCACATTATATTGACACCGACCCAACCAGTTACAGGGGACGAATATCAGACAAAAAAAAATCTGCCGATCGTGGGATTGGATATGCGAGCCTCCTGATCTGAAGACCAACGCCCAACCATATGAGCCAATACGCCCCCCGTGGTGGTGCGGTGGAACTGTTAGGAATGGCAAAATAAAGGTGCTGGATTTGATATTAGATCTACAACTAGATCTATTTACCCTTTAATTAGTTAAGCCTAGATTGTAGATCTAAATCGACTGCCAAGATTTTAGATCGCAAAAGATTGCCTTAAAGTAAGCCTAGTGTTTAGATCTAGATAGATTGTAGTCCAGCGGTAGAGGCAGTGCGTGGAACTGACGAACTGGTAGGGGCCTAGCAATGCCATTAGAACGTTCGGTAGTCTATGGCGCTCTGACTTATAATTAAAAACTTCGTTCTTGACGATGGACAACGAATAGATCTAACCACGCCTAGATCTAGTTATATAATATAAAAATTCGAAAGCGATTCGAAAGCGAACTATTTTTATTCTAAATTATAATAATTTATATGAAAAAAATAAATCAACAAAAAAAAGACCAGGTGCATCTAGCACTTAGCACATAAACATCATTTAACAGTGCATTGGTATCACTGTATCTATAGTGCCTATCTATAGGCCTGTAGATCTATAGCGAAATAAACACACAAATGAGAAAAAACACTAGCCCTATATATACTCGGTAATAAATATAATTAGAACCGAACACTGTCTGGTTGAGTAGAACTCTATCCAAACAGAGCAATTTTCAGGGATGCCACCTGCCCCTGTCAAAACTTACCGAACTTAGATAGAGGGGAGCAAGGAGGAGGGAGACTAGATCTAGAGGGGAGCAAGGAGGCTAGATAGATCTCGACGTATCTAGATTTATTTTTGTTTGTTAAAGCTAGCAGACTAGAGCGCCTGATTATTTTCGCTTACAAGTTAAATATAAGCTAAGAACATTTTGGCAAAAGAATTAAAGTCTAGATCTAGATCTAGAGTTTCTAGTATGAAAGTTATTCGATTTTCCCTCTTTGCAATGTAGCTGTCCCAGTCAGTGAGTGTGCCATCTAAAACTTCAAGTCCTATTCCTCTCTCCCACCACGAAATTCCTTATAGATTAATTGACTCTAGGCCTAGATCTAGATAAACTCTAAAGCTCTTTAACATAATGAAATGTCTTCAATCTCACATTAAGACCTCGGTTAAACTTGTACATAAAATGTGGGGAATACTGGGGAAGAGCGCGTTTTGCCGCGAAAGAAGACCTGTTGTTTTTGTTGTGGGCTTTCTTGATCTCTCTTTGAATAGAGAGCAAAATTATTCTACTCTTCCTACTCTTTTTAGTAGGAGATGGCTTCTACTATAGAACTCTGCTTCTCGTAAACGTATCCCATTCTATAGTAATTTTTTTGAAAGATCTAATTCTCTTTGGCCCATCTTAAAACTTTAAAAAGTTCCAAAAGTCTTACAGAATGTTATGTCAGATATTTGGATCGTTAACCCCTGGAAGAGGTACTGTGAGAATAGGCATTCTCGATCCCCAAAAATGTTTATTCAGTGATCAAATAATTATAACCAAAAAGGCCCATACTACTGCTCATAAAAGTAATTCACAAAAAAAAAAAGAATTAAAAAAATAAAAACAAAATCGAAACGGATGATTTTCGAGAAGATCTGCGGGTTTTCGCCGGCACAGTCTGTAGATCTAGCCCTCTGCCGTCTGGGCCTGCAGCCTAGTGCAAGGCGCCGAGGTCGGCAGTTAGTCTCGCTAGCAGTTATATAGGCCTTCTAATTAATCACAAAGATCTAATTACATAGGCCTAGATCTTAGCTCACGTACTAGCAACATCATAAACAATACAATGTTAACAATTCCTTTTGAAGGATGTTAACCCTGAACTTTCTAAAACTAACAAGTACATCTGGCTTGGTTGATCACATAATTGCCAGGTGACAGTAAAAGGGTTTTTATATGTTTTGGCGCTTAAAAAAAAAAAAAGAACACCTGAAAAGTTAGGGCTGTACGTAACATAATTAAGCCTCAATGTAGTCCTATAACCATGATGTAAATTACTACAATTATTATTTTGATGATTACCATATTTGTGCGGTTTGAACTTGATCATTATTTGACACAACTGCAGGGAGAGAATGTTCAATGTGAAGCCACATTAGAGGCCTACATGTATTGACGCCACAGAAAAGAAGACTTTCCTGACTACAGTAACAATAATAAGGAAGGGAGGGGGGAGGGGGGGCGTACTGGCTCATGTGGTGGAGCGTTAGTCTCCAGATCGGAGGTCAGAGGTTCACATCCCACGATCGGCACATTCATTTGTCCATCCCACGATCGGCACATTCATTTGTCCAAAGTCGTCCCCTGTAACTGGTTGAGTCGGTGTCAGTATAATGTGGTCGAATGAGACAGGTTTGGTTGGGTTGGGTTTGGTTTAACGTCCAACAGCAGCACTATATAGTGGACGGGCCCCAAGACAGACGTCTGACAATTTTATGTGCTGCCACACACAAGACAGGGCGGGGATACCATGACTCGCGTCTCAGCCGGTCACATTATACTGACACCGACCCAAGCAGTAGGGAACGCACCAGCCAGGATTCGGGACCTTTTGCGTCGGAAGTCGATGTTCTACCCCTAGACCACCGTCCTGTCTCGTGTGTAGCTGCACATAAAATTGTCAGACATCAATCTTGGTATCAGTTCACAATTTATCCTTTATATAAATTAGAGTGCTAATGTCAGACGCTAAACCTACTACACTGCAACGACGACACAAAGCTTACAAATAAATAAATAATATTATATTTATTTGTAGGACATATATATATATACATATATATTCGGTACAGTTCTGATTCTACCTCAGTTAAACCTAGGCAGAGAACCTTTAAAAGCTTAACGAGTTGTTTTAATAAACTTGGCGAGGAAAGGGAGCACGAGAGAGATGAGGAGGAAATATATTGCAGAAGAGAAGACAACTGAGAGATGGAGTGAGAGGTAACAAGGAAAGATCGGGAGAGACAAAATAAGTAAAATCAGGAGCCGCGCAAAACGTGAAGAGGACAATTGCAATTAATTTAAATAAAAACATAACAAAACCAAAACAATCATATCAATACTTTATTGCTGTAGGGAAAGTTTTTGCTTGAAACATTAAACATAAGAGTCTGTGTATTAAAACAAAAATTATGTTTAATTGTATTATCATTTTGCACAATATAATTCAAATATCACACTTTTAGTAAAGACATGTTACATTGCTGAATCAAGAACTGCATAATGCACATGTGCATGTATGTATATATATATATATATATGTTATTTTTTTTTCTAAAGACATTCTCATAAATGCTATTAATGAAGAACATTTCAACCGCATACAGTAATATAAAGAAATGCACCGAGCCTTGGTAAAAACATGACTCAACTATTAACCAGGGTTGATCACAACAGAGAAATCCTACCCGATACCATATTATTGATATAATTATACAAACGGTGGAAGAAGATACATTGTTTTTTTTTAAATTTTACTTTTAGTGAACATACACCCCTATAGCAGAGCAGCTTTACCATCATCCGTACCGTGGTAGATACACTGCTCTCCGTCTCAGAATCTTAGACTTGACTTTTAGTTACAAAGAAATATGACTATTGCAGTATTGGGTAAGAACATCACGAGTCAAACAAACTGCCTAAGATTTTATAGTCTGCCCGTGACTCGACCACCAGCCCGAGAGTCTTACAGGTACATGAGGGGGGAGAGAGACATAGAGAGAGAGAGAGAGAGAGTAAAGAGAGAGAGAGAGAAAGAAAGAGAGAAAGGGAGAGCGTTAGAGAGAGAAAGAGACAGAGAGAGAGAGAGGGAGAAGCGTTAGTCTCCAGATCGGAGGTCAGAGGTTCACATCCCACGATCGGCACATTCATTTGTCCAAAGTCGTCCCCTGTAACTGGTTGAGTCGGTGTCAGTATAATGTGGTCGAATGAGACGGGTTTGGTTGGGTTGGGTTTGGTTTAACGTCCAACAGCAGCACTATATAGTGGACTGGCCCCAAGACAGACGTCTGACAATTTTATGTGCTGCCACACACGAGACAGGGCTGGGATACCATGACTCGCGTCTCAGCCGGTCACATTATACTGACGCCGACCCAAGCAGTAGGGAACGCACCAGCCAGGATTCGGGACCTTTTGCGTCGGAAGTCGATGTTCTACCCCTAGACCACCGTCCTGTCTCGTGTGTAGCTGCACATAAAATTGTCAGACATCAATCTTGGTATCAGTTCACAATGTATCCTTTATATAAATTATAGTGCTGACGTCAGACGCTAAACCTACTAAACTGCAACTCCGACACAAAGCTTACAAATAAATAAATAATATTATATTTATTTGTAGGACATATATATATATACATATATATTCGGTACAGTTCTGATTCTACCTCAGACAAACCCAAACTGAGAACCTTAAGCTTAACGAGTTGTTATAATAAACTTGGCGAGCAAAGGAAGCACGAGAGAGATGAGGAGGAAATATATTGTAGAAGAGAAGACAACTCAGAGATGGAGTGAGAGGTAAGAAGGAAAGAACGGGAGAGACAAAATAAGTAAAATCAGGAGCCGCGCAAAACGTGAAAAGGACAATTGCATTTAATTTAAATAAAAACATCACAAAACCAAAACAATCATATCAATACTTTATTGCTGTAGGGAAAGTTTTTGCTTGGAACATTACACACAAGAGTCTGTGTATTAAAACAAAAATCATTTTTAATTGTATTATCATTTTGCACAATATAATTCAAATATCACACTTTTAGTAAAGACATGTTACATTGCTGAATCACGAACTGCATAATGCACATGTGCATGTATATATATATATAAAGTTTTTTTTTTTTCTAAGGCATTCTCATAAATGCTATTAATGAAGAACATTTCAACCGCATACAGTAATATAAAGTAATGCAACGAGCCTTGGTAAAAACATGACCCAACTATTAACCAGGGTTGATCACAACAGAGAAATCCTACCCGATACCATATTATTGATATAATTATACAAACGGTGGAAGAAGATACATTGTTTTTTTAATTTTACTTTTAGTGAACATACAGCCCTATAGCAGAGCAGCTTTACCATCATCCGTACCGTGGTAGATACACTGCTCTCCGTCTAAGAATCTTAGACTTGACTTTTAGTTACAAAGAAATATGACTATTGCAGTATTAAGTAAGAACATCACGAGTCAAACAAACTGTCTAAGACTTTATAGTCTGCCCGTGACTCGACCACCAGCCCGAGAGTCTTACAGGTACATGAGGGGGGAGAGAGACATAGAGAGAGAGAGAGAGAGAGAGAGAGAGAGAGAGAGAGAGAAGAGAGAGAGAGAGAGAGAGAGAGAGAGAGAGAGAGAGAGAGAGAGAGAGAGAGAGAGAGAGAGAGAGAGAGAGAGAAAAAAGAGAGAGAGAAAGAGAGAGAGAGAGAGAGAGAGAGAGAGAGAGAAAGAAGAAAAAGAGGAAGGAGAGAGAGAGAGAGAGAGAGAGAGAGAGAGAGGAGAGAGAGAGGGGAGGGAGAGAGAGAGAGAGAGAGAGAGGGGGGGAGGGAGGGGGAGAGAGTAAAGAGAGAGAAAGAGAAAGACAAACTAAGTTCACTTTTTATATTTCTTACCGGCCATAAAAAAATAACTTTATAAATAAAAAACGGCGCTCAACTCTAGCGGGAGAACTGACAGAGACGCAGTTTCAGACATCATTCCGTGAGGTCCGTCCGCAAAACTTAGTGCGCGACTCACGTCTGTGGCCCACTGTGTGTTTGGTGAGATACACCCATACAGCCGTTCTTAATGAAAGCACTCTTCTCTCCCGACGCACACACACACACACACACACACTTGCTACATGTATAAACATTCCAAAAATATGAAAACATTTCTTTGTACAAGCATTTGAAACAAAGGTATAAATCTACTCTATCTTATAGTTGAAAACAATTATGATACCCTTAGTTATACGTGGCACACTCAACGTTTTTTACACGGCTGTATACGTTTTGACATATTATACTAGAGCTTTGTCAATATCTTCAATAAGGAGGGATCACAGTGACGGGGAGGGAAGGGGTCAAGGTGAGGTGAGGGAAGGAGTCAAGGTGAGGGAAGGGGTCAAGGTGAGGAGAGTGAAGGGGTCAAGGTGAGGTGAGGGAAGGGGTCACGGTGACGGGGAGGGAAGGGGTCAAGGTGAGGAGAGTGAAGGGGTCAAGGTCAGGTGAGGGAAGGGGTCACGGTGAGGAGAGTTAAGGGAGAAAGAGAGAAAAAAAAGCTGAGTCAAGGTGAGGGAAGGGGTCAAGGTGAATTAATATATAAAAGCAAAACCATAATGTTCAAATATGCGCACTGTCTCAGGGCCCGATGGAAGTTCAAAACTGAGCGCGAAGACAGCCCACCTGGAGCGCGAAGACAGCCCACCTGGAGCGCGAAGACAGCCCACCTGGAGCGCGAAGACAGCCCACCTGGAGCGCGAAGACAGCCCACCTGGAGCGCGAAGACAGCCCACCTGGGCCAGCTTGACCTGTAGGGCCGTTTCACAAAGGTGTGGCCGTCACGCAGCCTCTATGTAAAACTGCAACAGCAAAACAACAGAGCAAGACAGGCAAGCTTCACAACTGAGGTGAGTTGGTTTTCCGTTAGACCTCAGCGCGTGGAAAGGTCCCCAAGATTGACGCCTGCCAAGGTAGACCCGGGCTCCTGTCTCAGCTGGTCACATGATACCGACACCGTTATATCCGTATACAGCTATTACTTATAGCATTCCTTTCTTCAGGAAAACCTTGGTGACATGAAACTTTTCAAAAGCTTTTTTTTTTTTTTTTTTTTTTAAAAACTTTTTTTTTTTTTTTTTTTTTAGACACGCACATTACACATGCAAAAATAAATCACAAAATAACAATTCAGAAATCGTCCAAACAGGCACTGCTCAATCTAAAAAAAAAGAGAGAAAAAAATAGTAGAAAAAAAAAAAAGAGAAGACAAGGAAATGGTTAAGGCAAAATTAAACATAGAAACATACATACAAAACATGAATACACGTTTTGTAATTGTTGTAATAATAAAACTGACAATTGTATATTGCATAGAGAACTTTTACAGTCACACTTCAATAATATAGAACCTCAACGGAAAAAAAAAAATTCCAGAAATCAATATGTTTGGCAAAACAATGTGTTAATGCACTGTGACATGATATTATTAGGAAAACAGCAAGGGTGTTGACTAAAAAATTCAACTTGGTTTTTCAATATTGAGAATGTACTGAGGACCTGGGGAGGCTTAACAGGAAAAAAACCAGGGGAAAATTTGATATCCACAGAGACAAGCGCGCGTAGTAGACTGGTTTTGTTTTTCTCCTGTCTAACGAGAGAAAACTCTTTCTCTTTCTCTCTCTCTTTCTTTCTCTCTCTCTTTCTCTCTCTCTCCCTCTTTTTTTTTTTTTTTTTTTTTTTAGACACGCACATTACACATGCAAAAATAAATCACAAAATAACAATTCAGAAATCGTCCAAACAGGCACTGCTCAATCTAAAAAAAAGAGAGGAAAAAATAGTAGAAAAAAAAAAGAGAAGACAAGGAAATGGTTAAGGCAAAATTAAACATAGAAACATACATACAAAACATGAATACACGTTTTGTAATTGTTGTAAGAGGAATACATACCGCCCACTTAAGGACGGGGACAACATTTCTTTCTCTGCTTCATTTACCTGGATCCTCAGAGAGACAGGTGTAGCACGAGTAAAAATCCACCCACAAGTTTAATAAAACTGACAATTGTATATTGCATAGAGAACTTTTACAGTCACACTTCAATAATATAGAACCTCAACGGAAAAAAAAAAATTCCAGAAATAATCTTAGCTCACTAGCAGTTATATAGGCCTTCTAATTAATCACAAAGATCTAATTACATAGGTCTACATCTTACTTAGTTGGCTAGCAGTTGTATAGGCCTTCTAATTAATCACAAAGATCTAATTACATAGGTCTACATCTTAGCTCACTAGCAGTTGTATAGGCCTTCTAATTAATCACAAAGATCTAATTACATAGGTCTACATTTTTCTTAGTTTTCTAGTAGTTTTTTATAGGCCTTCTAATTAATCACAAAGATCTAATTACATAGGTCTATATCTTAGCTTACAAGCAGTTATAATTATAGGCCTTCTAATTAATCACAAAGATCTAATTACATAGGTCTACATCTTACTTAGTTGGCTAGCAGTTGTATAGGCCTTCTAATTAATCACAAAGATCTAATTATTACTTCATCCACATGACTGTTTATGGTTTAGGCCTAGACCCAGTCCTGTGTAGCCAATTGCTCACTGCTCTGTTTTACCAAACAATAAAAGCTAAAATAAGGCAGTACTTAAGCGCTGTGGTCCCTAGTCTATGGGCGATCAAATGGGCCCAGTTCACAAAATTGGGCGAGTTGGTGGGATTCGATTACAAAATACAAATACAGTAAATACATATTCATGTCCCGGTTTTGTCAACCTCACACACCGCAATCATGAGCACTACCAAATCGAAAATGAACCCAAGTAATTGCGCAATTCCAACCTTCAACAAGATAAATGTACCAAGAGCCAATGTCGGAATATTTGTGGCGTTTTGATCTGACAAGTAACATTAACAAAGTGTTCGCGCGAATGCTATGTACATACGCTGATCTAGGTCCGAGAGAAACCATGCAGAGCAGTGACCTTTTTTGCCCCTCTCATCCCCCCCCCCCTTTTCTATTGTTCTAGTTACAGGCACTCCGTGACAACACATACTAAAAAAAGTTTGTCCTCCCATTGTTAGGAATCGAGATTAGTGATGCATTACTAAACTAGATAGCTTTAGCACCTCCCAGTTAACATAGTGAGAGAGAAAGAGAAAGAGAAAGAGAGAGAGAGAGAGAGAGAGAGAGAGAGAGAGAGCGAGGGGGGGGGGGGGGGGGGGGGTGTTGGCGTTTGCTTTTCGAGAGAGAGAGAGAGAGGGAGAGAGAGAGAGGGGGGGGGGGAATTGTGTTCTGCCCTTTTTACCTTCTTTGTGAACTTCCATTTAGTTTCAAAGGAAAGGTATTTTTGCTGCCATGGTCATTGAAACTTGGGATCTCATATACATGTAAGTGAATATTAAAGAACCCTAATGTTTGCGTGTCAAGGCTGGACCAAGACTGAGGTGGAGAGAGAGAGGGGCGCACATGCCGAGACATGGCTATGTTGGGCTGCACAATGAAAGCTGGGAAAATTTGTGGCTTGTCATCGCCTGCCAGACAGCATTGGCAACAGAGTTCAAATAATGAATTTACACCTCCCTCCATTAGACACCTGTGCTCCCTAGCTCTGTCTCTTTGCGCAAGCTTCCCTACTGAAGGGAGGGGCGGCACAGAACCTTAATCGGCTGATAACTCAGTACGCACACATACACATTCACACCTAGTCAATTTTTGCATGTCGAGCATGCTTGTTTAATGTTTATGATGTCTCTGTACACATGTACTGCGCATATTTATATATGTGTGTGTGTGTGTGTGTGTGCGAGGTACATTGTATTAGTAGCTAGATTTATTGATCTAGCCTCTAGGTCTATAGAGAGATCTAGGTACTAACCCGATCTGGGAATTCTTCCCTCACGCAGCATTCACACATTTTTCTTATGAAAATTGTAAACTGTTTAGTGATAGTATTGGAGTTGATCAAGAGCTACATAATGGTTATAATCATATTTCAAACTAGATTTAGATCCAGATCTAGATCTAGATTCTGAAACAAGGAGTTTGGTCACGCCTTCTTGAACAAGGAAATTGGCAGGCTCGGTTCCCTAGTTTGTTTACATTGCCAGTTCTCTTAGATAAGGCCAAACAACATTGTACGCCGTAGGGATTTTTTTTCCGTTTTGGATATGTAAAAACAAATATAAATATTTATAAAACAAATTGATAGTAAAACATAATATTTCTTTTCACTTTTTAGTAAAATTTAAAGATATTAAAGCGTAAAATATAAAATTGATGTAATTTTCAATTTGTAAATGATACGAATGAAAGATTATTTCTTGGTACATATAAGTCTTGAACCGTTTATGTAGAAAGTTTAATATGTCAAACATGTTGGTATACGTATAGCTACATTTTTTTTTCTTGATTCACAACTATGTTCATCTATTTGTGTTCACAATATCTTATGAAACATCTTAGCGTTCTTTATTTTGGAGGCTTTATGATATACAAGCCATATAATTAATTGAATTTTTTAACCAAATAGCAGTAATTTTCGTATATGTTACTGATTTTATTGTGGTGTAACATATTCATTCGGAGTCATTCACAATGGCGGCCAAGCGAGCAGCAGCACAGTTTGGCGATAAGGTCAAACGGAAAACTTTTTTAAAGACTATTATACCAGCCGGAAAAGCTACACCAGCCCCTCCGCTTGGACCTGAACTTGGACAGGCAAGATCATTTTGAAAGCTCTTTATTATAAAATATAGCGTGATGAATCTACAAAGGGGCAGAGTCGAAGGTGGTTCCATGTTCAGGCCCATTCTCTTCATATCTGGGCACTATATAGCTGGTTCATGTTTTGTCAATACAATTCTGCTTAATAAAATCAAAGGTACATAAGATAACATACAGTTCGTCGATATAACCTAGATCAAAACAATATGTCAATCTTATTTTCGTGGGTTTGGGAGAAAAGGGTTCAGAGGCGTATTTGAAGCACCACACACAACAGTCAACACATCTCTAGCCAGTTGCCATGTCCCTCTATATCTAGATGCGTTCTACGTTGACTCCACTCCGCTGAGGGCTGGCTCGCTGTGTGCAAACTGAACAAGAACTGTGATCACACGTATAAATCGGTGGAACACACCACCTTTTCTTATGGGCCCAACTGGACGACTTAAGAACCTCCCTCTCCATCTGAGACCAAACGTAGATAACATCCTCTACGCAACTACCTATAGCTAAAGAAAACATACATTACATCTTTCACTACCTGACATTGGCGTGAAGGACCAAAGTCCATACGTCGCTGGATCAAGAACAACAAGCATTGATGCACGCAATTTATATGTTACTAGCTTTATACATAGATTAATTTGTTTTCAATGCTTTAGATAGACTTAATGGATTGTTTTTATACTTTTTCAGATGCAAGTTCAGATTGCAGCCTTTTGTAAAGATTTCAATGAGAAAACTTCCCACATCAAGCCAGGAGTTCCACTTCCAACAGAAATAACTGTAAATGTAAGATTGGTGTACAATTACAATTGCTTATGTGCGTTTGCTTGGCTTAAAATTGTTGTGCAAAGTACAAAAAAGCTATTTTTTAAATGTTAAAGCTTACTGCATTTATTATTAATCATTGGTTTTTAGCTTTTCTTATAAATTGTGCTCGTTTCTCTAGTGAAAATAATTAAAACATTTCTGCATTGAGTCCATCAGTATTTAAGATTTTCTAAATCATTTTGCCTGTGTATGTTTTTTTTGGGGTCATTTTGTCAATTTTAAAGGAAAAAGAAAATGAAATTAAAGTGCATAATATTAGCATGAGTGTGAGAGTGCCGGCTACATCCGGCCTACCGGCCTTCACAAGACCGCTTGGCGGCTTCTCATAAATGCTCGGTACATGTAGTAACTTAAAAAGGCAAGAAAATGGAGGTGGTAGCAGTGACCAAAAGCTATCACCCATATGATATGATTAGACTAGTATTAGTTTTCTTAGTTAGTTAAATGTATATCCATAATTACATTCTCTTATGGACGTCCAGGTAAAACTATTTTCTCTTCTGGATTGCGTTCAATAGCGCAAGTATTTTTTGATGTGTCATCAACGAGGCAAAACTGTGCATTGTTGAATGCTGCGACAATTATTACAAGTACGATTGCAGACAAGTGTTTTTGGTAGCCATCTAGTTTCATTGAACAACCAGTCACGGCGCCTCGTGTTCTTGTAGTCTATGACCCGACTTAGTGTCCTTGATGCTTGTGGTCAGAGCGTGTTGACTTTTGGTACAGGATTTGTCACAAAAAGTGGCATTTTTGAAAGAAGAGAAAAAGTATGTGAAGTCTCAAGTCCTCATAAAATTAAAAACACTTAAAATTAAAACTTTCCAGAGTCATTAACATTATTTAGCTTCCAAAATTGCAATGATTAGTTCAATTAGGATTTCCAATGTTCTCTTTAAAATTTATTGTTTTGTTGTTGTTTTTTTGAATCCGTATAAAAAGCAGGCCTACATGAGTATGATGTACCTAGTAAGAAAAAACATGCGATGGGTTGCAGGCTTTTCCAGTAAGTTTACCAAAATCCATTTGTTCTGCAGGCATTTTGAAATTTTTTGCTCCCACCCATGTATTAGCTTTTCCAAAATCCCAAAAACTTTTGTCGGAACTTTGGCTTCACATAAGCTGTGTTAAAAAGATTGTAAACACTTTTTTGGGTTTCCTTAAATACTTACTGTTGTGGCTAAGAATATATATATACCTTTATGATACGCACTGTTCAATCACAGAGATTGGTTTCAAAAGGAAAAATGATTGGTTTTCAATTATATATTAAGTGTGAGGATGCGGCAGGTGATTTGGTAAGTTTAGGATACTACTTTATCAAACCCCAAATCTTAATATGTGCTTACATCAGTTATGATCCTCTCATTTTAGGCTTAACAAGTGATGAAATATTATTGTTTCAATAATAACTTTTTTTCTCTGTATCTCTATAGCCTGATCGATCCTTTAACATTAAGCTTTTGAGCCCGCCTACTACATACTTTTTGATGCAGGCAGCAGGATGCAATAAAGGGGCTACAAAACCTGGTAACTATTGTTTTCACTTCACCTATATAGCAAAGCACAATAAAGTTTAACATGCTCAGACCAAATTTTTTGGATTCTTTTGTCAAACAATCAGGCTTCAACTGTCTTAAGATATTACCTTCATAAACATGGAGATTGTCACTGTGGCTGTTAACATGTTCCTGATGCTATACTAGAATATTTAAACAAAATTTTTATTATGCCTGTAGAACCAGGTGTACTAATACTTAAAGATAAGGAAGCCTACTAACACTGTTGCTAAGGAAGTATGGTCACGATACAAATCTCTTTTTCTCATTAAGAAAGATTTTTTTTTTTACTTAGAGCTAAAAGTCAAACCACCATATAAAGTTCTAAAACCTAATGAAAAAATGAACGAATAGAACTATGGAAGAGCTGTTTCCAAGGATACCAAGTTGAAAATCTGCGCCGAAAAGAGAAAAATAGATAATTAAATATTATGCTAAGCAAAATCTGTTAGTGTTATGTGATTTGGAATTCAAGTAAAAGTTTTCGAATTTAGTCACTTTTATAGTTTATTCATTCTGATTATTTTTTTTCACAATCCATGGATGCCAAAAGAGTTAGTTAGAGATATCTAGAAACATTTGACCACCATGTTTAAAATACCTAAGTCCCCGAGGTTTAAAGAATACTCATATGAGAATTAACATCACCTTCACAAGTAACTGAAGACAAGGCTGATGTTAGAATTTACATGATGCTAAAGCAGTACAATGTCCGTTCAATTTTTATCTAGGTTCTCAGACCTGTGGGATGATCACACTGAAACATGTGTATGAAATAGCAAAAATCAAAGGTCAGGACCCAGCCTTCACCTGCATGACTTTGGAGCAGGTGTGCAAGACTGTCATTGGCAATGCACATAAAATTGGCATTAAGGTCAGAGCTTCTATTGTATACGACTCTCTCTCTCTCTCTCTCTCTCTCTCTCTCTCTCTCTCTCTCTCTCTCTCTCCTAGTCCTATCTCTCCTATCGCTGTCTCTCTCTCTCCCTTACCTGTCCCCTCCCTCTTATTCATTCTTTGTTGCTCTATTGATCTCTCTGATTAATTTTCTTAATACGAAAATTAATTTACTGAGAAGACCAGTTGTGGTACATGTAGTTGCATGGTTATTGGTGTTTTTCTCATTTTTTATTTGATATATTTCTTTTAAGTTTGAGACAGCATAAGCCATAAGTGCATTGATCTGAGACAGTGTTTAAAAGCTGAGATTTGATCTGTTTAAAAAGGTTAACTCACATTACACTTGTGTAAACTTTGGTTGCATTATGTACACCATCTGATATAGGCGGATCTCTCAAAGCGGAATTTTTTATGAGCTAATTAAGATTGTTTTTAAAATAGATATTGTTTACCGGTAAATTCAAAGAGTAATTAATTGTATAATTTGAGCTGTCTGCATAAACATTTCACAACTTAATTGTTTCAAAGCATTTACAGATTATAGTGTTTCTTATTCCCGCCCTCAGACTGTTGCTGTAATCCTTCACATTTTGTGTGTTTGATCAGTTACCTTTTAATACTCTATCCAAATAGGTTTTAAAGGATGACATCTCAGTGGAAGAGCTGGAACAATTCAAAGAACAGCGGGCCCAAGAGGTTGAAGCAGAGGAAGCAGAGTTAGAAGAGGCCAGATTATCTAAAATGTTGCGACTTTGAGTTTAGGTGTGGGTGTAAGAGGGGGGAAGGGGGAGAGAAGAGGTAAGGAAAGATAGAGTGAGAGAGGAAGAGACAGACAAATGGAGGGAGGGAGAACGATAAAGAGAGAGAGAGAGAGAGAGAGAGAGAGAGAGAGAGAGAGAGAGAGAGAGAGAGCAAACAGGGGGATGGCTGTAGAGACAGACAGACAGACAGAGTGTACATAATAAAGCAGTAAGCTAGAAAAAAATGTTGACATGTCATAATTTATTGGGAGTACATGTATTGTTATAGGGTATAATAGTGTAGCATTTTGTAAGAGAATCAAGAAATGCAATCTTACTCAGTCATGTATGTGTATACCATTTTTATTTACTTCATATAATCACTGAATGCTGTGGATAAAGCAAGAACTTGAAGGAGTACGTAAGAATCAGTTGATAAAAATATTTCGTTATTTTTGGTAATTTAGTGTTTGTCGTAAGATGCACCGAAGATGGATTGGTTTTTCTTCTTTAGTTGATGAACCCTATTTAGGAAAAAAACTTGTTGAAAATTGTGAATTATTTATGTGAATAAATTGCATAGTATTTTATTTGTCTGGTGGTTGTTTTTTTAGATATAGATAGATGTGTCAAAATTTGACTGCTTGTAACTTTGTAAGACAATAAGTTTATTTAACTGGAACTGTCTTAAATTTGATTTGTATTTTATGCATACAAGTGCATTTAGACATACTTTATTTGATACATCTTTTAATCTTTTAAACATAGGTCAATAAATATTATAATCAGCTCCAGGATAAAGTGTGACTGGTTAAGAAAATGATCAGAATACACTGTTATTGATACATGTATTCCTATAGTTAAAATATATCACTCAAATAGGCTTAAAGTTAAATTCATAAGCTTATGTTAAGTCAAAGCCTAGCCTTCTAACATTGATTAATGATTTTATTTTACAATATTAACCTATATTTTTAAGGATTGGAAGCCACTATACAAATTCACAATCATGTAAAAATTGTACATGTGTGATGGACATATTTTTCATGGGAAATATAGTTTTTCAATAGCAGATGCTTACAGGTTCTTTCTTTTGATGTCATTAAATAATCATTGATACACAATTTTTAAAACTGAACTAAAGGTCAGAAACCGAAAAATAGAGATAAGATAAGATAAGATAATCCTTTATTGTCCCATACATAAATACACCAGTTGTACATGTGTGACATAAAAATTAGTGATGATAATAATAATAAAATATAATGAGCGATTTCAAACATACAACTCTTCACGCATATACAAGAATACATTTAATACTGCATACAAACACAAAATCCCGACTGCGATTCTCCCGACCCGGAGACAACGTTCGCCCCGCTCTAGTTAAAGCTATTTTGTAGTCGCCTAATGGATGTTGGTATGAATGAATTTTTGTATCTATCTGTTCTTGCTCTTTTTGATAATAGTCTGTTGCTTCTTTTGGACGTTTCGTATTCACTATGTAGAGGATGGTTTGTGTGTGATGTAATACATTTAGCTTTTTTAATTACTTGTAAAAAATACATGTCTTTGAAAGACGTCAGTTCACAGCCAATAATTCGGGAAGCTTTCTTTATTATTTTTTCTACTCTTTGCGAGTGTGCTTTTGATAGGTTTCCTCCAAAACATGTAATTCCAAAAGAAATTAAACTTTGGATACAGGAAACATAAAAGATTTTCATAATATTGTAATCGACATCGAAAGACTTTAATTTCCTTAAAAAATATAGTCGTTGATTAGCTTTTTTAATCAGTATTTCAATATGTGCGTTAAAAGAAAGTTTACAATCAATGGTGAGGCCAAGATATTTGTATGTGTCAACAACTTCAACTTGTACGTCCTTTATTTTTAGGGGTGTTAAAGCAGGTGCCTCGTTTCGTCTAAAATCAAAAATCATTCGTCTAATTGAAAATTAGTACAGTGTCAAAGTGTTTTGGACATAAAGGGGAATTTTTATCTTGATCAGTGAGTTGGATCCCTTTTTTTCTTTGTCGTCATCCCGTCACAAAATTATCAGGGAGAAAACCATGCAATTGCAAAAGAGGCTTCCAACGTTGTACACTTTTTTAATTGCTTGTTCTTATAACAACCTTTTTTTTTCATTTTATAAACATTTTGTTTTTAAAACGTTTCCCATCATCTCATGATTTTTGTATTGTGGTCTACATCCGTTGCTTTACTCCAAATATAAACACACACACACGCGCTCTGTGGCTGAGTTTTTACTCCTGCACAACTGGTTTGCTTAAAGAAGTTATTAATATTTATGTAAAAAAATCTTTGGTTCACTCTATTAAAAATTCCACCTAACCCACTATGTAGGCGGCATTGATAATAACTTCTACTCTAGTATTTTATACATGTAGAAAGTTTGAGCTTCGAATTAAAGGAATCAAACCAGAAAAACTGCGATTTATGATTCATATTTTAATAGAGCCAAAGATAACAAAAAAAATAACGCCATCTCTTGTAACGTTCAGTTTATGGGAAACTCGAATTATCATTATCAGATTACATCTTGTGAGGTTTCCACTTTAGTATTCGGAATATCTCTACAGATTTTCCGGAATAATAATAATTATTTAAAAATCTCTCTCTTACACGTGAAAACAACAAATACGAAACTTTACAGAATTTGGGCAATATCACAATTGAAGTATCAAAAGGCCTTCAAATAGCGGACGAATTCGTCATTATCGCAGTCAAGAGGTTAAGTAAGTTCATAAATGTATGTTCAATGTACTATGTCTAACCTGGAACGCACAGATTCTAAATTGTTATTAGAAATCACGATAGATCTACTTTCTAAATTCTAGATCCATCGCATAAATTTAGTTGTATTTCTAGCCTCAGGTTTTCCTCAGCATATACCCGCTCGGGTTTATTAAAAGAACGGCGTTCCTCACAAGAAATTACTATTAATGCATATTTTGTCCAAATAATTATTTCTCTTTTTTATTTAATTATATACGCATTTTAAAAATCGAATCGATGTATGCAGACCAGATTTAGACACCATATTGGTTACTGACAAAGACAAAATGACACAATGGTCGATAACGCCATCTTCAGGAGGGCGCACACCAAGCAAAAACATCGTTAAGATCCCCCAAAACAGAATTCCTTATACCAATGAGATTGTTTGATCAGCTGGCGCTTTCCCCCTCTTTGTTGATGACAAATTAATAATAAAGAAAATACCGGACAGTCCAGATATTGAAGGTGCAAAAGGCAAAATGTTCTGGGTGGAAAAACATGGACAATGGTGAAATAAAACATTAAAAGCCTTCATCGGTTGTCTTCTTCATTATGGCGCTTTAGATCAAAACAACATGTCGGTTGCGAAATTCGCTGGTGAGAGCAGCATTGGTTAAGTAACCTTCTGAGCCACCTTCGCTTCAAGGAAGCCAAACCAAGTCAAATAAGCCTGGGTGTGACTGTCAATGTAGTCAGATCATTGAGTGAAGATTTCCATGGATCAGGGCGCAGCATAACAAGTAATAACTACTTCACTAAAAACTTTTCTAAAACTGTCAAAACTTCTGGTTAAGAAGAAGCTGACAACAGTTTAAATTGTTAGGAGAAACAAACCATTTCTCCCAAAGGCATTTCAAGAGAGGAAGGCCCTCCCACTTGGTGAATCAAAATTTTATCTATTTAAATCTGAAGACCAAATTACTAACACTAATTATACGGGTCAATATGACCCAGTCGTCAGGGAAAGGGTTATGAAATTAACTCCATATCATGTGGTGGGAACAGAGACATAATAAATAACCAAAGACCGGCTAATGGCCCTGCAGCGCACTGTACTTTTCGCGACATCATTCTGTGTGCGAGCTCTAATAAATCCCCCAATGTCTGCTGGCTAGGAACGTGTGATAGTCGTAAAAACTTCACACGAGATTTTGTTTACTACCGTTCCTGTTTATTTTTTTTTTCTTGTGACTGCGTATACTTTCTGATCACAATAAAGGTGACTATTATTTATACTTCATAGTTGTAATAATATTCACTTGCGATAAAGGGGGTTTCTCCTCTGAAGACTCTTTTATCTAGCTCCCATGTGAGTTCCTCCACAGTAAGGTTCAGTAGGCCTAACCAACGAGTGGCGGCATTTAATAAATTTGATAATGCTTCCGTTGAAACACGTGTACGTACGGAAGCACCCTTCGGTAGATATACCTTGATGGTTTCTATTAAAAAAAAATCCAATCACAAGGTAGGCTTTTTTTTATAGACCGCCCAAGCCACAAGTTAGGATAAGTGTGTTGAACCGTCTCAAAGTTCGATCACATTAGAACAACAGTAGTAGTAGTAGTAGTAGTAGTAGTAGTAGTAGTAGTAGTAGTAGTAGTAGTAGTAGTAGTAGTAG